>CM068983.1:31546463-31651463 GCA_035357415.1 Ophraella communa
TAAAATATTATTTAATAATGAACACACAATAAATTTAATGTCAAGTATTTCAAAGAAATTTTACAAAAAACTGTTAATTGGTTTTCATATGTTTAGTACAAATAAATAAATGAATAGCCTTATATGAAAAGAATGGAGATGATACATACAAATAAAATTAATTTACAGTCACAAAATAACAAATACACAAATACTAAATCTTAACTATGACACGTACCTTTTATTATAAAGTTCGTTCACTAAAAATTGCTATTGTCTAAATGGAACAGCACAAAACTCGGATCGGCTTCTCCTTGTCCCCTGTCAGAAATGCAATACCAACAATATGGCGGCTAAGGACCAGTTGCAGAAAGAATGCTCAAATTTAATCTTTCAAATTCTGTTGGAATGAGTCTCTGATTTGACAAATTTATTACTTTGGTAAGTAATTTAATAATGGTTGATTATTTTACTGCATGTATTTTTAATATTACTTGTATTACTTTAACATAAACAGCTTTTAATTAATGCAAAAAATTTTCTTCTAGTTAGTAATCAATTAATACATACGATGTTAATTGCTCTGCTACCAAAATCAAAAGAAAGATCAATCATCAATTTTCCGGCCTTTTTATAGGCTTCCAGGAAAAATGACAAGTATGACATCGAAAAACGAAATTCCACTGTTTAAATGCAAAATTCTAACCAAAATTCTTGAATATGAAGGTAATGAAATTACAAAACTAATAGTATCTTTGTTAACTTACAGTGAAATCTTATTCTTATATTTACTAAAGTTTTGTTTGTATAATTTTCTAAGTGACTTTTCCTAAGAAAATTTTAGATTCAAAATGCACAACTTTCTTGAGCTGTCAACTTATTTTAGACCTTCAAAATTTGAAATAAAACCATCATTTGTATTAAAATTACTATGAATCTGTTAAACTAATACTATTTTAGCTGATAACTACTATTTTAAACTCTAACAACTAAAATTTAAACTTTTAAAAGATTCTGTTATTTGTAGGTATCACTTATGCATTATATAAGATAAGATTCTCTGTGTTACAAAAGACTCACAACTTAAAATTTATATAAAACATTTACTTTACTATCCTACATACATTTTGTTACATAAAATGTCTTTGTTAGTGTTTGTACACTAAGTTTTTCAATATTTATTTCACTATGCACTATTAAAGTGTTCTATCAAAAACTTATGTGATTATGTCCAACATTATTGATATGGGAATTAGTTTACTGTATTTCACCACACCTGCTACATGTTTTTAATTGTTCTTATGTCTTTTTAAGGTACTCATGAGCTATTGGAATATTTGTTTGTACAATATCAAAGACTATAATTTGTCTTTTTATAATTTTGTAAGTACTTCCTTTTTATAATATTAATTTAAATACTTTACTAACTAAAATTACAAGTTGATTTCTTAAACATGTGAAAAGCATTAATACTTTTGATTTTTATTTTCTTTTTATTGTTTCAGATTAAACTTAGAATTTTAAAAGAGAACTAGGACAAAAAAAAATTGTTATGTAAAAGTGTACTCATTATGGATTGGAAATATTTAATTGTTATAAAATAGCAAAATATGGATTCTATTCAATATAAAATGCCCATTACATTCTTTGTTTATATTAAATGTATGTCTTGTGAAAATTATGAACTTGGAAACTTTAGATGTACAAAAGAAAAAGTAAATGCTGATTCTATAAAACTTAATAATATATCCTTTTATTGTAAATTATAAGGTAAGTTCTACTTATTAAATTTTTAACTATTAGATATCTATCTCAATATATTTTTTGACCGATACCCAGGAGAAAATTTTAAATTGTTTTATTTAATGTACGGTCAGGAAAATTCCAATTGATTTGACAGAATGTGACATTAACTGATGCAAAGACAAAATGAAAACGTATTTTTTATTGTTCATTTATCAGTCCACCTACTAATTCAAAATTAAAAACAAATGACCTATCTGAGTATAATACTTATCAAATTATCAAATTTTTTATAAAACAAAAATATATACAATTTTAACAAAATATAGAATATATAATAGAATTACATACATAGAACATTATAAATAAGGATAATAATCTTAATTGTGCACCAATTAGATACGAAGGGTCGTGCGTGAGTGTTTTTTTTTACTTAATTATTGAAATTATAATTACAAAGTTTCTATGAATAGTTTCGCTTCGTACTTACAATTTTGTCGTTCTTGCGTAATTGACTCGTATACCAACTACTGTAATTCTATTTTTTTTAAACAAAAAAAAATTATTGATTTGGTGCTGCGAACCTCATGATTCATTTATAATAACAAATTTAAAAATAATTGAGCTGACAAAAATAGTTTTAAAATTGGTTAACATTGATTTGGTATTATGGAAAAAATAGTTGAAGTCACATTAGAAATTGTAAAATCACTACAGCTTATACTGGAGAATACTATTTAATGTTCAACAACATTGGATGTTTATCCCATCAGTATCAGTTATGGTTATCCTGGCAAAAGGGAAGTATGAAAATGTCCTCTGTGATATTGTTCAAAGAGGACTGAACATTGCGGAACAATGGCGTGACTCGGTGGGACTCAGCATCAACCCCACCAAAACCACAGTAGTAGCCTTTACAAGGAAAAACTAAACTCAATCTAAAAATCATAAGAATAGGGGAGAACATCGTCGAGTGAAAAACAGAGGTCAAATATCTAGGGCTAATCCTAGATAGCAGGTTACTCTGGAATAAACACGAAGACGAAGTAATACACAAAGCAACCAAGGCCCTCATGGTGTGCAGGATCATTGCAGGAAAGAACTGGAGTGAGACCAATAATCACATATGGGGCAGTGGCTTGGGGCGCAAGGGCTAATCTGAGTACGACGAGGAAAAATCTCTCGAAGATTCAGAGACTAGCCTGTTCATGTATCACTGGAGCAATGGGAACTTGCCCCACTGCTGCAATGCAGGTGATTTTAAACTTGACCTCACTGCACATTCTGTTAGAAAGTGTAAGGAAGAAAACGATATATAGAATGATCAAAGAAGGAATTATCAGGGAAAAACCTCGATCACTTCATTTTGATCAAACTTGGGAAATGCCCCAAGATGATATGCCAAAGAAATTCAACTTTGTGAGAAAATTCATCACAAAGTTAAGTAATAAATCTGAATGTGATGAAGACACCATACAGAATTTAAATCAGAATACCATAAAGTGGTATACGGACGGTTCCAAGCTAGACGAGAGAACTGGGATAGGAGTTTTTGGACCGAGAGCCAAATACTCAGAAAGCTTGGGCACATACCCGAGCATCTTTCAAGCAGAAGTCCGCGCCATCGAAAGATGTGTGGAAAACAATGTTGGAAGAAACTACCGCAGACAAGAGATTGTGATCATGTCGGATAGTCAAGCAGCCATCAAAGCGCTGAGCTAAAATATAATCAGTTCGAAGATGGTTTGAGAATGCATAGGCAAACTAAATAAACTAGGCCAGAAGAACACTGTCACCCTCCTATGGGTCCCAGGACACATAGGAATAAAGGGGAACGAAACAGCAGACAAGCTGGCAAAAAAGGAGCTGAAACCCTACACTTGGGACCAGAACCATCCTGTGGGATCAGCAGTAGAGTAATCTTAGGAAAACTAAGGGAAGAAATGGAGAAGGAAAAATCCAATTACTGGAATCAGTTGGAAGAACTGAGGCAATCTAAGATACTACTGGGGAACTATGACCAGAAGAGATCTCTTAGCTGCCTCAACCTCAGTAAAAAAAGGCTCCGAATTTTAACGGGAATACTAACCGGGCATTGCCTTTTTAGAAGCCACATGAAGAAACTAGGGTTAGCAGATGAAGCAAAGTGCAGATTCTGTGAGGAAGAGGATGAAATCTCAATACACATACTCTCAGAATGCCCTGCCTTGCGGAATTCTAGGGCCAGATACATGAAATAGAAGAGGGGGATCTACCTGGTTTGAAGCCCGACGATGTCCTAAACTTCCTCAGGAAAATAGGACTGGAGGAGCTGCTATAAATCTGAGAAAACATCAGAACTTGGCAAGTAAGGCATTTCTTAAGTTCTGCTATACTCTATTACCACATCCTATATGATTTTCTTTCCTTCTATAACATCCTCGTTATATCCTTTATTTTGTATCTTCAATGGGAAGGCTCCGGAGGAAACACGAGGAATAAATACGAATGAAGCTTTCCTTAATTATTACAGATAGAGATAGAGATGGATGTCCTTTTTTGGCATTCATTTTACATATAACCATTACACTTTTTATTTTTATGTATTTGCTTTATTTGCTATCTTTATTTTAAACACGTCTTTTTAAATTTTACTACCAGCTGCATTATTTTACATGTTTATTATTATATAAATAGTAGGATGAAAAGTAGGGTGAATAATTATTGTTTCATATACTCTTGATTTAGTAGATCTAGATTTTTTCTTATCTAACAACGTTTGTCCATTTCTGAGCTTTTATCAATATTTATTAATTATCCTTCAATTTCGATAGTGGGTCACATTTCTATATATTTGGTTTTACATATTTCTAAATTGAACAGTTGATATTTCGTAATAACGGCCCTCCATCAATTCCTGAATATTATTTACGTTTAAATTGGGATACATTTTTAAAATCAATAAAAAAATGTACACTGCTAAGGCATTTGTCACAAATGAATAAGTTTCTGTTCTAAAATAATTACAATAATTTTTATATTATGAATAACTAGAGCTTTATTTTGTATTTCTTGAGTATTCTCATAATTCTAACTGCAAATAAAAATGCTGGACACGAATATGAATATCTGCTGGGGTTTTAGTGAAGGGCTTACCTACAATTCTACTACTCCTTATACTTAGGACGTCAATAAAAGTTTATTTTTAGAGAATGCATTTAATATTTGGGGAAAAATGTTTTACTCGACCGATAAAAGTAATATTCCAAAGAGAAGTATTGGCACTCACGTGTCTTGGGATGCGTGAAAAAAGATTGCCTGCATTTTCAAGAACCTTTCTTATTCTTCTTTGCTGTTCTTATTTACCTGACTGGTTTAAGCCATAAATAAACTTTTTCTCAGATGATTTTTCAACGACTTAAAGCTCCCTTGTTGCATTCGGAAAATTTTATTTTTCACAGTCTCCTTATGGCCACTTACGATTCGTATTTTCCGGTAATCCAATAAGTCTTTATCGCGGCAAAGAACAGAAAAAAAATATACAAACCTTCGAACTGCGTACTCGGATAGTAGCCTGGTCGAAATAATATTAAACTTTCGGAAAAGTTTCATCATTTTTACTGTTTCAAGGGACATAATAAATCCGAGAACTATATTTAAAAGATACACAGGGAAGTAATTGAGTTAGCTTAACCAATATTTAGTATTTCAACTACAAAAAATATTACTAGGAAGTATAAACCAACTTTTATCATTTATCTTTATATTTTAATATGAGTACCAAAATGTTTACCGTCCTTATTCGAAGATTACTGCAAGACCGGAATAAATAACGTTCTCTTCTCCCTTTAATCACGCTTAACATAAGACAGCTTATTTTTTTAACATTTATATATATCTAGAGTCCACGGTTTCCGAATTTAAAGAAACCAAAGTCTTTGAAGAGCATCTTATATCAGTCATTACTCTCTTTCTTTTGTAAAAAACAATCTATTATCCTGAGTATTTTCAATCTTCATAACTAACACTGAAAAATAAAATATTCTAGAATCAGACATAGCTTTCAAGCAACTCTGAGGATGCTTAGCTGATTATTGGTCAAATGAAAGCTTGTGTGGAACTGAGTGTGCTTGAGATGCATCTAGTGGGCAACTGCAATAAGCCAATACTTTTCTGGGTACTGGGGAACTAGGAAATCGAGGACAATGGGAAGGTTGACAACGTCGCCCTAGTAGGTGCAAACCCCATTGATCTAACCAATGCAATCGCAAATACATCACTGAATAGACTCATAGAAATTTTCTTGACTGATAAAAAAGTATGGACATACCAAAAAGTCTTTCTCTGGATTTAAATACCATAATACTTTTATAATTGTATCAGGATAATCTTCTATTACTTAGAAGGCATTGTTGCGGATTTAAATCCTGATATTTTAAAGATAAAAAACAATTAAAGGTCACCTTCCTTCCATCCATGGTAACTCTTTCCTTAACCTACAAGTCCACATATTATTACTGTGCTACTATTAAGGCCATAGTATTTGTTTACAGTCTTCATTCTTGCGTACAATCAGAGGCCTTGGAGGACAGGAAAGAGGCCTTGGACCACAGGAAAGACCACTCAACATCCATTGACACACATCTAGTCATACACATACATCCACAGTCAACTTACAAAAGTGCAAATAGGACCTGGATCATTATCAGGTTTCCAACACTCGTATTATTTGGTGAGGCCTTTAATATTTGCAGGATTATTGGTTAACCTAACCTAACTTAATCTAACCTAACCTAACCAGTACCTACTTTAAATGTCGAATATTAGAATCACATCTTGATTGCGCTGTCAATTTTATTTTTTTAACAGTATTCGATTAAACAGTAATTAATTTCTATTAAATCGAACTAACGAATCAGTGCAAAGAAAATATATTGAACAGTGTGTATATTTCCAGCGGACTACACACTAAACCGAAGAATTACATTGATCGGATAAATGTTATCGAATTTGACTTTACCTTGCTTGGTCCCTTTTTCTATGTACTTATTACCGTAATCTCTTGTTTGTCCTTTGGTCGATCACTTGTGGGTTGTCTCTATTTTAGCTGAAAATTTGTCTGTAACAACTTTTAAATCCAATAAAATTACACTCGAATATACAAGGTAAAGGACTATTTTCAGGACTTAACAACATTATTTTCTATAGTGTATTAAAAAAATACCAGGACAAATCGATAAATTTATCTATAAGGAAAGATTTTCATCAGAGGGCTACGTTTTAACCAGCACAAGGGGGATCTTGGGTCTGGGGGAGCTATATACTGTTAAAAAAATAACTCATCTTTGCCAAGATACACTCGTCAATTAAAAATCAAAAAATAATGGGCATAAATAATAAAAATAACAATTAATCTAAAAAAATCAAATAATATAAAGTAACAAAATAAAAATTTAAACGATAAATTTAACATTTTAGTATGTGGTATTGCCACCTCTGGCTCTAATAACATCTCTCGTTCTCCGTGGAAGGCTTTTTATCAGGTCACTTATGTAATCCAAATCTAAATTTTCCGTATTGGCAGATCTTCTAACATTACGGACTCCAGAGAGAACATTTTGCAGTTACATGGCTGTAACATGACGAGTTCGCAGAGTCTGCATTTTTAAATAACGGTCATCTGCAGGATTAGTACACTTGGGACGTCCTGGAACTGGTCTTCTGTTATATCTTCCAGTTTTTCTAAACCTTCCTAAGAAATTTTCCACAAGAAATTTTAAACTGTAAATAATACAATTAGGATTTATCAAAATGTTTGTATTTTTTGTTTTTCAACAAAAAGGTGATTTAAACTGTGGACATCAGATATTTAGAATATTAACTTATCATTAGAACGCTTAAAAAATCAGGAAATTTAGTTTTAATTAATAATTATTTTAAATAAATAGTTTTACCGAGGTATTGTAACTTGGGAATTATTATTTTTTGTATTTTTGTGGACAGAGCATAAACGATACGTATTGAAGTAGTAGGATTCATTTCAAAATAACCAAACATTTAACTTTGACAGAATTCATTCGAAACTGTGGGTTAATCATGTTTTAAATTTTCTACAGATTATGTCTAATTAAATTTGGCTATTAAATTGGGGACATACCTATGAGATGCGTTTTTATTTGGGCGTTTCTCGGTAAATTTTGCAGCAGTTCATCAATCACATTGATTTTCAACGCCATAAGTCAACTAAAAGAAAAAATAATGCAACAAATATGGGAAATAAAAGTACTGAAGAAAATATTTATAGGAAAATTATAAATTGGAACTTTATTGGATAGAAAAAAAAAACAAAGAGCTCGAGGACTCATACAAAGATTCGAGTATTATTATAATGATAAAATCTCAAAGACTAAGAATAGGTACAGAAAGGCTACCGAAAATATTGTTAACTGTATAGCTACATATGAGGAAAGCAGAAAAGAGGCAGACTCACAACAAAATGGAAAACAGAGGTTGAAAAGGGGCTACAAAGATTAATATCAAAAATTGGAAATGAAGATAAAGGACAAAGTAAAATGAAAGCAAATTATCAATCGATCAATCGAGCCATAGAAATGTTAAGTTGTTAAAATGCAAATTGGAATTGGTCCAAAAAGTGGGCACTTAGATTGTCCATGCAAAAGTGGCCTCAAGAGCCTGCCACTGAAGTTGAATCTTATTAGCCATGGACTCACAAGATTTGTAATGCTAACTTATTAAATTATGTTTTAATAAATAACAAAAAAACAGTTTCAGTTTTTATTTTAACAGTAAGAAGCCCGTTGCATCTGTGATGAAAATTTATTGCTGGCGTATTTAGGATTTTTTTAATCACACACATTTTGCGAAAATTATGGTAGAAAGTCTTGAAATTAACGCCCCGTATAAAATATTGTATTGTCACCTTGCACTATTACCGACCGTAAACGATACCGCTATTATTACCGTTAAAACCGACCCCGATTCACTATTAATGCTACTGTACACCAGACACGCGTCCCTCGCTTGCAATTGAATAACGAACGCATTTCTTCTGACAAATGACACAAACACGATTTCCGTTTTGAGCAAGACTATTTAAAGACCCGTAAGACAACCCTATTTCCTTTCATCGACTAACAGGCCGACTGAAGAGTCGGAAGAAAACGTTAAAGTACCTTATCTTGTGAATTTCCTTCTGGTTGTTGAAAGATACAACCCGCTAAAAGTTGGAGTCAAGTTATTGCTAATTTAGAGCCCAGTTACCGCTTTTGGAAGGTCCCTATGTGAAGACAGTCCTTGAAACCACTTCTGAGCCGTTAAGAAAACTATTACATCTCAAGCTGCCAGAACCATTAAAGAAACTTTCATCTCTCCACGAAAAAGCTGAAGCCGCCCTCCTAGACAGCACAGAAACCTAAAGTTAAGTCCTCTTTTTACAACTCCATGTCATTACCAGCAAGTACTTACATTTTCAATAAATAATCTATATTTTTCATTTGTATACCTTAGACTATAAGTCTTAATAAGGGTGTAGCGTGGTCGGTCTTTATTTCAAGTAGCTTCTTTATTTGTTGTTTAATTAAAGTAATTACAAGGTGTTTCTATCTTTCTTGCCTTAGTTTTTGTGTAGTTTGTTTGCTTAATCGATAGCGTTCAAAAGATAGTGGCGCCCTTATTACTTATACATCCCAATCCTTCCTATAGTGAGCATTAACTTGGAGTCGAACCACCCCCTGGAGAGGGTCTCTTAGCCGGGATCTCTTTTGGAGAGTTTTTTAGTTACAAATTGGCTCCCTGCCTTTTTGGGACTGATGAGGTTACAAATTGGCGCCCCCGAGTAAGGTTACAGTATCAATTTATAATAGAAATTTAATTTTCCGATGAGAGAAGTTTGGTTGGTAACAACAAATTAATAATTTTTAAAAAGACAGACTGTGACCAAAAGAGTCATTTGGATGGTAGTACAGACAGAGTTCAAGATGGGTTTATTAAACAATTAAGTATAAAAAAAATCCTGTAAGTAAAGTTTTAAATTTTTTCTTGAAATAAATAAAAAGTGAAGATGATAATTTGATCAAAGAGAGATAAAAATAAGAAACTAAGAAACACCATCAGATATTTTTCCAATAAATGTATCGATAACATAACACTTCGTCTGAGAATGTCAGCGAATTTTTTTGTATGACAGCGGCGGAGTTACATTAATACACATCTACTCCTGTCATTAATAAATAATAACATAGATTTCCTTTTTAAATTGATAAATTCATAAAGAAATATTGGCTTTATGCACACATATTTTTCCTCAGAGCCTCCAGTATATTATTTTCTTCTGTTCTATACAATATTTTGCAGGTCTAGTTACCTTTAAAGAGTCTGATATTCTGGTACCGCTAATGGAGTTAATTGCTACGCGACTGGAAATTCAATGCTCGTATTACTATAACCGATCAAGCATTTTTAGTACTGGAACTAAAACGAAACGGGTGTCCTGTCTGTATTTTAATTGTTGAGATAAAGCTACAAGGTAAAGTACTTTATAACGTGTTTTACTTATCTTTCGAGTTTGAAAAGGAACAAAAGTGTCGCTGAGGGTTTTCTGAATATGGTTGGTTTATAGGCTCGCCAACGGGAAAAAAATTTAGAAGACTTTTAACAGCTTACATAAAAGGTATTTAATAGTTCCTAAAAGCGTGTAGGTGTAAGCATTAAAACAAAACGCAGTGGACGTAAACAAATAAGGATGCTGTTAAGTCTACTAAAAGAAAAAAAATGTACCTATACCCATTTAAAAAAATTTATTGTATCAAATGCACTGCGTGCCGAACGAAGTGAGGTTCGCAGCACCAAATTAATTATAACTAATTATTTTTAAAATAGTTTAATTGACTGCAATTAAAACTGAGAAAAGATAGTCATGGAATACAGGACCAGCTGCTTTTGCTTTGAAAGTAAATTTATTGGACAATTTAACCTAAAAAGTTGACATTTATTGATTCTGGCGATTGAAGGTGCACCAAATTTATTATAATGAACGAAATTTTGACAGAAAAAAAAGGATAAAGTGGAATTTTTTATTATTTTTCAAGAAACAAGGCCATTCAATGTCCACCGGACTCAAAATAAAGAGTTAACAGCACTTTTTACCGTACTCTATGTCCATATTTACGAGGGTTGTCTGAAAAGTTTCCGACCTCAACATGAAGATGGCAGCACTGGTAAACAAAAGTTTCAGCCATTTTGGACGCGCAGTGGTTGTTTAACAATCATTTGAGTGAGTCGATGTGAGTGTTTTTATGAAAATGGAAAAAATCGAGTATCTAGCTGTCATTAAATATTTGTTTTTGTAAGGCAATACGCCTACGCAAATCAAAGACGAGTTGGACGCTGTGTACGGGGACTCTGCACCATCATTTACCACCGTGAAATTTTGGGCTGCTGAATTTAAACGTGGCCGTACCAGCTTGGGTGACGATGAACGTTCGGGACGTCCAAAAACTGCAACCACTGACGATAATATCGCTCAAGTTCACCAAATGGTGCTAGACAATTAAAATTAAAAGTGGAGAGATAGCAGAGACTATAAGCATGTCCAAAGAACATGTTTGTCACAAATTGAATCAAGATTTAGGTATGAGAAAGCTGTCCGCGCGTTGGTTGCTGCGTTTGGACCAAAAATGTTTTCGAATGAACATTTCCAACTCTGTGTTGGCGCAGTTTAGGCGCAATAAATCAGAGTTTTGGCGCCGATTAATTACTGTAGATTAAACTTGGATACACCATTATACTCCAGAAACAAAAACACAGTCAAAACAATGGACTGCGAAGGGGGAATCGGCTCCAAAAAAAAGCAAAGGTTGTTCCTTCGGCTGGGAAAGTGATGGCCACTGTTTTCTGGGATAGTCATGGAGTTATCTTAATCCATTATCTTCAAAAAGGAAAAAACATTACAGGAGCATACTATGCATCATTACTTGATAAGTTGAAGGCAGAAATTGCGGAAAAACGGCCACATTTGCAGAAAAAAAGAATTTTGTTTCACCAGGACAATTCGCCGTCTCACACCTCAGCGGTTGCCATGGCGAAAATCCACGAATTACCGTTTGAACTGCTTGACCACCCTCATTACTCACCAGATCTAGTCCCAAGCGACTTTTTTTGTTCCCTAAGCTAAAAGTTGCGCTAAAAGTAGCTTCGTAGACAATAATAGAATTGAATTTTGACAAGTTTTCATCTTAGCTTAGACAAATATTTGTTTACCCAATATTGTTATATTTTATTTGTTATACTTGATGTAGTTAAAATACAATTTTCTGTTTATTTGACAAAAAGTTTTGACTAAAAACATCTGTGATTGCTGAATGAAGTCCATTATGATTATTATTTACTCTTAGTTGTAATGTTTTTGTTTCAAAATTGTGTAAGTGATAAATATTACATAGTGCATTGCATTCCTTATTGCATTGTTTCCATTGCAAGTCATTGAACTTGTGGTTTTACTTATCTATTAACAACACGCACCTTTTTAATTGCAATTTTTTTACTCACTCATACATATAAATTTAAACAATTTATTTTATATTTTACCGTTAAGCAACTAGAGAGAGATAATTTACCAGAAAATATTTTGCAATTATCTTTTTTTCATTCACTAATAGCTTATTGTTTATGCTCCTCTGCTTATTTGAATTTTATTAAAATAACTAGTTATCTAGGTTAAGTATTAAATAAAACTGTCAGATGTCTTTGATTGTTGTTTCAGATTATTTATTATCTAACAGTGTTTTTAAAATATGTGGAGAATTATTTTTAAATTTGGCAAAGCGTAATAAATACGAGTATCTTTGTATTTTATGGATTTCTTTATTTTTGATGATCTGCATTGTGCAAGTCTGTGAATATTTATATCCACCGAAGGTTTAATTATTTAAACTATTGCAAAAAGCGGTTCTTTCTCTGGAATAAAACTAGCAACAAGATAAATGTACGCCAAAACATTTTCTAAAATATACATTTATGACGTCCAATGCACCAGTATGTTTTTATAAAGGTGTACACTAATAAAAATAACAAAATAATAATAAACTATAACTTGATGTATGAGTATATAGAAATAAAAAGAATCTTTTTTCAAATTTAAAGTACCTTCTTCTGCATTTTGCTGCATTTTTATTTTCTTAAATTGTTTAGAGAGTAATTACATATAGTGTATTTGAAAATCAAGAGAGAGTAAATTCCCAGAAATGTTTTGCAGTTATCAGTGTTAAAGGCAGTAAACCATAGACGTGCGTTTTCAAAATTAAATTAATATGGAAATAGAAATATTTAATTTGTTTTAGTTATTTATACCTAGATTACCAATTTTAGATAGATAAACATAATTCGTAAGTAGTAATTTAATTCGGAAAAAATGAAGAAAAAGTCAATATTATTTTAGCCTTTTTTTAGGCATATGTTTATTTACAAAATATGTATATAATATGTACAGATAATTACAATTGCTTATAAATTAATATGAGGAGCTAAAAAACAATTAAGTAGGTATATGAAAAAAAAAACCAACCGCAAGGATAAAATTTGACGAGCAACATGCAAAAAATACGACAATATTAAATCTTAAAAAATAAAAATCTAAAAATAAAATTAAAGTACATAAATTAATAATTTTAAAGTTATGGTTCCTCGCACTCTGTATCAGAAGATTCACCATCTGATTCTAGAGAAATTACAATGGGCTCTATAGTAATATCAATTATGTTATCTAGCTCCCACATTTTTTTTTCTATTTCTGTAACGTGTCTAATACATTTTTGCCAATTTTCACTTGTTACTTCAGATAGTGCCTTATTGAAGAGATTTTTAACATCTGATAATTTAAAAGTAGTGTTATTTCTGGCAACATAACCTTTAACTTAAGCCCATATCAATTCTATCGGATCAGCTCACAATGGTATGGTGGTAAACGAAGGATTTCAATTTCTCGTTTTTTGGCTATCTCCTCAATATTATATTTTTTATAATTTTGCTTATGTTTTTTAGCAATAGTTAACAATTCTGCCCTCAGCATTGTATAGTCAAAGGCTAAATTTTTAGAAGATAACCATTTTGCAATTTCATCCTTTTTCCATTTAGTGGTTGGTAAAGGTTCAAGTAATCTGGAGTGGTAATTTGCATTGTCCATTACAGTAAACGATCCTTTTGGTATGAATTGAATCATCTGTTCAAAATATTCCTCAAACACGTCTCCATTCATTTCTTCGTGATAATCAACGGTTTTTTTTTATTCAAATAAGAGTAAACCATTCTCAAGAAAACCGTTTGTACTGCCTATATGACAAATAATTAATCTTTTACCTTTTCCCATAGGTTCCTTAAAACCAGTAGTATATCCTTCTAGAAAAGCTTGATGGGATGATTTTATATTTTTGTCTTTTCAAACTCTTCCTACACAATGTCCTTCATTAACCCATGTTTCATCTAAATAATAAATGTTTTTATTTTGAGCTTTAACTTGTTGTATTCTTCTGAGATACTGTCTTCTCCAATATACAATTTCTTCAGAATCAATTAGCATTGAGTGTCTGCCCATTTTTTCAAATTTAAAGTTTAACTCATGTAACGTTTTCTATAGTTTATCCCGGCTTATTGTGGGTAAATCAACATCATTCGTAATGGCTTGCAAAACTTTATCTAAAGTTGGTATTTGCTTGTTTATAAAAAATGAATGAACAAGCTTACGAATAGCATTTTTAAAAAACTCGTCCACGTTGACTTTTAATAGTTTTTGTCTACCTGGTTTCGGCTTTGGTGAGGTTACTCCACCTGATTTTTCCTCCTTTAGAACTCTATATATTGTAGATTTTCCATATCCCATTGTCTTAGATGTTGTTTCAACTACACTGTCAATAGTGTTTGAGGGATTTTGATGTTTAAAATATTGGTACACATTCACTACAGCACTCTTTTCATTGAGCGATAAATGGTCTAGTTTTAATTTTTTCACTGGCGTATACTCACAAACTGCTTCCATTTTTAGTCACTACTATTTGTCACGTTTATCGAAAATCAAATAACTGCATTTCTAGAAACTTAAGCACTATTTAAGTCAAAATATCTGTCATTAGAAGCTGTTGCCATTCGGAGGTCGTTAAATAACAATTATCCCTTTCTAATCTGGTTACGCCTATGACGCACGTTAATCCTCTTAGGCCTACTGTAGTAACAATGAAAGATCATAAAATAATGTGATAGTCCAAGAAATTTAATAAATTTTGTATTGAAATTAACAAAAACAATTTAGAATGCATTACAAATATTGAAGTTTTACCGCACGTAGTGAGCTATAGTTTTGCATACCGAATTAGTTTTTATTCTGGGAATTTACTCTCTTTTGATTTTCAAATACAGTATAAGTATTCAATTGTATATTTCTAACAACTATTATTCTAGATAGCTAGTAAAGTTACATTAAGTGTTGGAGGTTGTTGTAGATAAAAACTATTACACAATGCCTAAGTTGAGTATTTCATCTCTGTGATTTTTGTTGTGTAGGATAGGCGATAAGGGAGAATGAGATATGTAGGTAAAAAGCCAAAAAGGCTAGGAATATCGGACCACAAAGCTCCAGTTTTGCGGCCGGCCACGTAATAAAACTTCCATATTTTATTGGCTCATATAATTCCAGTGCTGAGGTTATATTTTGCCGCTGTAAATTTGTGGCCTAACAGGCCCGATAATCCCCGACATATTGGCGTAATATTTCTCGTAAAGTCTTGGTCTTATTAAAAATGAAACTTTCTTCAAGAAATTTATATGTTATGGGTTTTCTCAAATAGCTGGAACATGTTTTATTTTATGATTCATATATTTTAGCCCGAGAAAATTACATGATCGTTAACATTTTGGCTAAGCCTACGTTATCTATGCTGGAAATAATATAATCTTTAGCTTAATACGCAGTCAACAAATAAATTGTAAAGCAATGTTTTGAAGTTTACCTTTAACATAGCTTCCATGGTATATTTTAATAAATAATTTTTTAGTGACTTGATAGATTATCATCGTCAGACTGACATTGATGTTACATTTTGTTGCTGAAGATAGGTATTATTTTTAAAATTGTAGTGGACATATTTCTACATGTGGTGTTTTTAATAAATATGTCGTTAAAGATATAGCAGAAAAGTACAAAGTAACTGTGCAGTGCCTACCGCCATATTATTGCACAACTAAAATGATTTGAAACGAAGATGTCAAGCTAATGATTTGAACAAAGTATTCAGAAAACTGTTGAAAAGCAATTCGGCATATAATAAAACAGGCAGAGTATAATTATAACTCCAGTAGATGATGACAGTTCTTTAGCACTGGAAGTTTAGTAAAAAAATTCTTTGTTTAGTTTGAATATATTGTAGATACTATTAAAAACATTTTAAGATAAAGAAAAGTAATTCTTTTTTCTCGGTAAATAACAGCATTGCTCTAAAAGATACAAATACCCATGTAATGACTAAATACAAGCACAACACAAACATACCGTGGATAAAATCCTAATCTAAAGAGTCTTATGACTAAAAAACTAAAAAAATTACAGACTTGTACAAAAACATTATACCAAAGTTGCGGATTGTTGATTGATTTAAATTATCTTTACGAAAGCACTCCATATAAAATTTAGAAATGAACGTTATACATCAGGATGTTATAGTCCACTTTTTTGTACTTTATTTTATATTTCTTTAGCGCTCCTGCTAATGCGTTCTACTTATATTCTCATTACTATACGGTTTTATACTAGATACAAAGAAAAGTTGGCTTAAGAGGTTCTCTACAATGAGGTTAGTTGTATTTTATGCATATTGTTGTTATGGATCAGTGATTTCAGAACTTTTAACATTTTATTTAAAACGGTTATAATATTCAGCTCCAAGTGTAACATTTTTATCGCATAATTTTAAAAATTTAATATGACGAAAGTAAATATAAATTTTTTTCAGAATATTTTGATTTAAGGGTATAAAAAGACATGAAATTCGAAATTTTAAGTGCTTTTGTTGAATAATACTATATTATGTAGCAGGAAGAAAGCGGAAGTAGAATTTTCTATTTTAACCGTGTAATAGACTGTATTTTCTCTACGACCACGCTACTACCAAAAAATATAAATTATAAACCAATAATTCTGACATCTTCATTGAAATTTCATAAAGGAACTCGGTTTTCAGTCAGTTGACAATCCAATTTCTTGATATTTGCGCATTATGTTAATTGTATAATTTGCACACCTTAAAATGTTGTTTTGGAACTGTCAGGAATTCAGTACATTAAATAATTTGGAAAACTTATAATTGAACTAACTTAATAGATTTATGCACAAATTAATATCCATTGCAAGTTATTTGCTCAAAATTGTATGAATTTAAGGATTGGAACTGCCACAATTAGCAGACTTCAAACATCAATTTTATATGGAAAAAGTGATCAAAAAATAATTTAAATAGCTTTATCATAAATGTAAGAATGCAGATTTTCTATATATTATCAAAGAAACATTCAAATATGTTAAAAAATTTTATCATTTCATGTAAATTTAGGTTAAATTTTGCAAGTTAAAACAATTGATTGCTAATTTAATGTCATTAGTGTCATAATTAGGGAAAAGGTATAAAAGGCCGTGAATTTTGATTATCGCGCTCTTATGTCTCTGATCTCTGATGCCGCATGTTCGCAGATAAACATGAATCTTTTTAAACTGGTAACATAACCCCACATTTAACGAAAGTTGAAATTAAGTAAATTGTTTAACAGAAATATTAGCATAAAGACAACTAAATATAATAGAAGTATTTACCGAATAGTGTGATTCATCAATAACCAAGTGAATAGTGATAAGATTAACGAGATTTCTTATCCTGGTAGACATTTTTTCTACCGTACCCATATTGCCTAGATGATATGTGGTGGAATTGCCTAACCAGCAGGGAACACCAACGCAGAGAACATTTCCAGTGAAAAACCATTTATTCCAGGTACGTTTTTTTTAAACTCTTTTGTGCGCATGACGTATTAAATTAAACCATGGACGAATTTAGCATTTACTAAACATTGCAAAGGTATTTCCATAATATTACGTAATAAACCCCATGTAATAAATCATTGTATAGTATTAAAATCCTACCCATTATGCCATTATTCAAATTATGTCGTTTTTATTTAAAAAACTTGCAATTAAGTAGTACTTTGACCATTAATTACTCTGCATTGAAAATAAATAGTTTGTAGACAAAATTAAATTGATATATATATGAAAAAAAAACAAAGAAAAATATAATTTATCCTGTTATAAACAAACTCGTGACTGGCTGGTTAAATTCCGAATGAAAATCTGAAGGTTCAATTTATTTTTAACAACGCCGCACTACGAATATTATTATATGACCTATTGCGGAGTTTTCATTAAATCGATTTGATATAAATACACAAAAAAGTTTTCCGCATGGTTAGTGATAAATATGAATTAAAATAGTCATGAAATTATTAAATTCAGTTTAATAAATGAATCACGAATCTCGAGGATCGATTTCATTAAAACTTTTAAAAGAATCAAACGATATTATCGGCTGGATTTTCTTTAAAAAAACGCAGTAAACCGAATTAGTCTACCTGGAAGTTTAGATGTCGTAACGTCACAATTTCGTATAGTCCAGTCACTTTAGATAGATTTAGAGCTCAATCTCTCTGAAAAATGTAGAAACCCAGCTGTAAACTCATATAAACATGTATTTTGGCGTCATGAAAGTGTTCTCAAAATTCACATAATATGATTCGATGTTCGCAACTTTAAAAATCGTGAATCAAAGATAAAAAAATCGATTTTTTGCAAATATTTCTTTTTCTATTAGTTTCGAGCTAATTGTATTTATTATCAATATTGTAGACATTAACATTCTCGAGGATTACGCCTTTAATATCAAAAAAGGCAATGGCGAAGACTATAAAGAGTCGTCTGTAAAGTCAATATGGAATACAACAGCAAAAATGGTACAAGAAAAATATTTTACGAAATACGGCATAAATATCGACCCTTTCAAATGTGCAAGATTGGCAAGAGACACCAAGCCAAGGCAGTTTCAAAGTCTAGAAAAAAGAAAACTCAGTTCAAAAGCATTATCCACCGAAGAACTATATATTAAAAATGATCAAAAGCTACGACGAAGAAACCCCCGATGAAGCACAAAACAATTTTTTCACCTTTGCTCATTTGAACTAGCTTGGAGAGGCAATGAGGCCATAAATTGCAAAATTAACTTTTTCCAGAAGAAAATTGATATTATGGGAGAATGAATACAAAAACATTTTTTCGAAAACAACTCAAGGCGGGTCAAAAAGTTTGGCAAGCAGCAAATGGTTGGTAAGAAATTCATCAAACGAAAATTTATGCCCAGTTAGACTATTCTTGAAATTAATGGAAAAAAGAGGACCAAAGATTATATCAGACAGACTCTTTCGTACCGTTCAACCCAATTGGAAGAATGGATTTTGGTTCAAAAACTGTCCACTAAGTCTCTAAGTGGACAAAAATATCAGCTGAAAAAATTGGAATAGACACAAAAAAACATAAAATAACAAATCATTCTCATCGATCTTCAGCTGTGACAGCCTTGTTTAAGCAAGGTGTTGCTGAACAGGAGTTAATTAAATTAACGGGTCACTCAAATGCAAGCTCGTTAAAACCTTATCTGCAGCTGGAATCCAGTCACCACGAAAAGTTGATCGAGAATCTCAGGACAACAAGTGAAGCTTAACCTTCGAGTTCCCAAATGTTAAATGTCAATAATACACAAAATCAATCTTTAGTAGAAAAGAACAGGCAAAATACTATAACTTATAATAATTGTACATTTAATATGGTTAACAAATAAACAAATATGTTTCGTTGATATTGTTTTGTTTTTCTCGTTAAATAATCTTGTCGAATACCATTCGAGAGAAATTTTTTTTTCGGCCAAATTTTCTTCCGGTTTTATTCAAGTTTTTTGCTTTTTGGCAATTTTCCCTCATGAAGTTTTGACAAAATCACAAGACGTCAGCAGAATTTTCTCTCTTATGAAATTGTATACGATAAATACTTAATTATAAATAATTTTCAATTTTTTTAACACTATAGAACTCATATTTTTTCACTGGTACCAGCTAGTACTCACTCATCCGTAGATAGATAACTATTGACGACACTGTACTGTCTCACTTGGGGTGCAATCGATGCAGACCTTTTTCTGGTAAAATTCGATTTTTATTGCAGGTTTAGGCGCAGGATCTTATATCTTACTGTATAAAACGGTATAAAAATCGAAACCCAAATCTATAAAATAATAAATGTTCCATTATCTTATTTCTACGTATTTTTTTTTCAAAACAAATTTTTTCAAATTAACGGTCAGCAGAACAAAGCGAGTCGTGTATACGAATGAAAGTGTTATGTAGATTTGTAAGTGCAACTCATGCAATCCGACTAATTGAGATACTTTCCAGTGTGTCTTTCATACCCGACATCAGAGTTCTATTGTCTTTATGATGAAAAAAATATCGATTATAATGGCTTTTCTGACCTTCCATTCTGAAACAATAGAAGGACAACCGTCGAGTCAAACGGACACACATAAAACCAGACAAAAAAAGAAACGAAACACAGACAGCTAGAGTTTTACACCATCATCAAATGGACGACTTATCGGCTTCGTCGTAGGCCGGTTTGATGCGGTCATTACCTTTGGTCATTAGAAAGTGTCGCGGCTAACGGATAGGAAATGCAATTGCCCATCGAAATCGTCATTAGCCCTGACTGTGATTTCCTTCTACTAGTCCAGTCACTTTAGGTAGTTGATTTAGGATAATTGAGATACTCAGATGTATCGGTGCACCTGAACTGCGTCCAAATTAATCCAGCCCTATAAGCCGACACCCGAATTGCGTTCAAACAATATTTTGATTTAGTATGTACAAATTAAAACATGCGAGCTGCGGGATGGGATATATAAGTTAGAACTACTAGGTTTATTAATATAAAAAAAACTATGATTGAATGAAATAATTAAATTGAAACAAATTGATTGTACTAACCCTTACTTTTTGGAAATCCATCTTATTAAGGATAATAAAAAACTCTTCGTTTTAACAAAACTTCCAATATTTATTTAAAAACTGCTTTTTTAAAAGACTCAATGACAGCCGTTTCGCTAGACAACTAGCATCGTCAGATTGACATATTGAAGTTACTATTTATTTTTGTAGCTAGGTACCTGATGTTTATTAGGTAGTTATAAGGCTAGACCAAGTATGGAAGTAATAAGACATAACAATATTAAAGCCTAGATGTTATTAGCCCTAAGGGATTATCCTGGATGTATTTCCCTCTAAGATCAGTATAACTGTGCAATGATATAGAAAAACCAGGAAAAAACTATATCATGCTGATCTTTACAATAACTTAATATATTTGTGTTACAATTACGTCATATCTATGTATAAAATGAAGACTCAATCAAAGCAAACACTTTAAAAGTGGAGAACTTCCCAGATTTATTTGTTCATTAACAACTTTAAATTGTGGATCTGCTAGATGTCTTTTTATTTCAAGTTCTTCAAGGAAATCTAAATTTTGTTTTTTATTACAAATGTGTAGTATTTGGATGTCATTGGTGTGAAAGAGTGAGGTTGGATGTTCAAGTAGGGAAATACATCCAGTATAATCCCTTAGGGCTAATAACATCTAGGCTTTAATATTGTTATGTCTTATTACTTCCATACTTGGTCTAGCCTTATAACTACCTAATAAACATCAGGTACCTAGCTACAAAAATAAATAGTAACTTCAATATGTCAATCTGACGATGCTAGTTGTCTAGCGAAACGGCTGTCATTGAGTCTTTTAAAAAAGCAGTTTTTAAATAAATATTGGTTTTGTTAAAACGAAGAGTTTTTTATTATCCTTAAATTGAAACAATACTATGAAATTTGTACGAGACACATTAGACAAAGTCATATCTATTTAATTGATTATTATTATATTGCACAATTTTCGATTGGATATGTTTTTGTTTATTTAAAATTTCGTTCCTTATAGGCCTTTTTTCATGTTTTAACACAGAATTCATTCTAACGTAAGTATCTGTTTGTATATTAATTAACGACTTGAAAAAATTATGAATATTAGGATGTGGAGTAGAACATTAAGCGCTAAATGTGTAGTGAAATGACTCGCAAGTGTTTGTAGTTCTACAAAGAGAAGAAGTTTTGGCTGCCCATATTTTTGGTGGAAATTTAGACTCAATATCGATATATGTTTCTACTAAATAGTCACAAAACTGAGTAACTCTTTCATCATCTGGTTTCTCGGCATAAAATAGATGAAAATTAAACTAAAATTAAATAGTAAATAAAGTTCTTACCTTTCAATGAATGTGCCAGTTAACTAATTACTAAAAAAATGATATAAAAAAACTTTCAAACCCAATAATTATTTGATGCAACCAGTTGCAACTGCCCTTTTAAAAGATTAAAGTATGTGGACAAAGTTTTTGTAAATTCACGGGAAAATAAATCAAACTAACAATTTTATGGAACTGATTAGACTTCTATAAAACCGTGTAAGTATATATTAAACGATTTTTATCGATTTGCATACTCTGTCACCAAAAACCATGATAAATTTCCTTCTAAGACTATAAGAAAAATTCTCTCAGTAAATTGAGACATAAAACAAGTTCAAAATGCTGCTACGCTCCCGTAGACCAAGACCACACAGAATAATTCCACAAACAACGTTGTCAGTTTAAAGAAAATACAATTTTCTTAAGGAAATTTAAAATAGCTTAAACAGATAGTAATTTATAACCTTGCATCTCGAGATTATTTTAAAAACATTGTTAAACTATTTACTAATTTTAGCACGCTTCAAAGTATCCTATATTTCGAATTCGACGATAAATTGTGAAATTCTTGGCAACATGGAGGACTCGCTTCACGCCGTTTAAATATATTCATTTGAAAAAACACCCCCTAAAAAATCTTGAAAGTGCCGAAGAATTACTCAAGCTCGACCATGTTGAAATTACAAACCACCGCTTCGGCAGACTTTTATTGTTTCATGCATCCATTGACGTTACTGATTTGAATTTCTTGCTAATGACGAAAAACCAAATAAAATAAGTTGTGTGATCTTTAATTTTTTACTGTAACAGCAACATGGAATTGATTGTAGTAACCTTTACTTTGTGGAAGTCCATCTTCCTAAAAACATTAACATTAGAACTATTTAAAAAAAAACAATGAAATTCAAACACTGCATATTTGTGGTAAACATAAAAATTTAGATTTCCTTGAAGAAAATAAATTGAAGAAATAAAAAGACATCTAGCAGATCAACAATTTAAAGTTGTTAATGAATGAATATATCTTGGAAGTTCTCCAATATTAAATTGTTTACTTTCATATTGAGTCTTCATTTTATACATAGATAAGACGTAATTATAACACAAATATATTAAGTTATTGTAAAGATCAGCAGGATATACACTCAAAAAAATTTTGTTCGTAATATTGATTAACAGTGAATATTGAGTAGTATTTTGTTGTGACAATAATTTAATTTGTTATTACAATGAACTTTTTGACATTGTTTAATGTATTTGGATATTGGCACAATAATTACATACTACTTGTGAAAATAACAACATTACATTAATCAATAACAGAAAATTTATTCAGTCAATAAGATGTTTTCATATATTTAATAACAATGTTAATTTTGCCAACAAAACACGTTATTGAATCAGTACATTATAAATAATAAACTTGGTTTATCGTGCCAACGAACAAATTTTAATTATGACAAGATTTTGTTTCATTAAAACAACGAACAAGAGATGTTAATATAAAAATTAATATGTTTGTTACATTTATGTACAGTATTCGTTATACCAACAAATGCATTAATTAATCTACAAATTCGTTTAATATTATCAATGAACGCCATTTGTAGTAACAATAAATGCGTTCGTAAATTGATAACTGCAGTTGCTGAACCAATAATTAAAACCACTTTGATCGTGTTTTACGTGCCGACTGATATCGGATTTTTCAATCGATCGTTTTCGACTTCAACCCTTGAAAGAAAAGAAATTCTACATACCACGCGGTAGTGGTACATCGTTTGATTTAGAGCACAGGCCACATAATATAATCAATTTTTAGAGTATTTAATTACCTATGGTAGTTTTGTAGTGCAGCTGTGTGCCAAATATAACGAACTTTTTCGCCTATTAAATAAGGTAAGTATACGTTTTCACAATATTTATTATTTTACAAACGGTTTAAATCAAGGTACCTAGGTATATTAATTTAATTAATTATTATAATTTTCAACACAACATTCGAGATTCAATTGTAATTTGTTTTAAAATATTATGCATTTTTTTCCTGAAAAGGGTGTATTTTGGTTATATATCCATCTGATTCCTATTATATTTTTAGAACCTGAAGATAATGCGGAAAGCTGCATTCGTTGTTTAAAATATGATAATTTGAGTATTGGGGAATTCGACCAATGTTGGAAGGCATGTTCTAGGTATCGTTTGAATCAAATAAAGAAGCTCGCCTCAACACAATCTATAATGGAAACATGGCCATTTTATAAAACTCCTTCGGGATATCGTTTGGTAAGTGTTTACAAATAAATATATATAAAACAAAGAATGAAGGAATACTTAATTTTTTTGCAGATTGACATAGATTTTAAAATTTCTTTTGAAGACAAAGATGGCCTTATTTTAAATTGGGAAAATTACTTGGATGCCCTTATTAATTTTTTATCAAGCGACGGACATATAAAAGATAAGAAAATTAAAGGAATGGTAGAGAATGTGAGGAAAACTCCTGATTTGTCAGAAAGTGAGTGAGTAAATTTTATTAGGATAAAACTATTATTATTTCGAATTTCTCAAATAAGCTTTAATCTTTAACTTATCTAAAAGAAAGGAAGGAAATAGTAACACATCAAGAGTGAAAAACAATTAGTTCAATAAAAAAATGAGAATTATCAATGTTCTTAGTTTTTTGCATTATACAATATCCCAAAAAATTAAATTTGTAATTTTTTCATGTAAGTTAGTTTTAACTTTTTACCAAAGCTTTTTCTAGCTATAGCTATTTGCTATTGTCGACTTTTAACCAAATTTACTTTTTCAGATGGAAAAAATGCGGCAATTTTCTGGGCGTTACATGGGTACTTCCTCCCAACAAAATTGGTTGTCCTAAAAAAGGGTGACAAGAAAACAAACACCAAATACACAATTAAGGACTCGCAAGAATCCTTTGTATTTGTAAGAAAATCGCAGCAAGAAGTAGAAGACTATCTTCTTCATATAAAGAGCATGAATACGTCTATTCAGCCATTTATATGTTGTGTTGGTGAAGATATTTTAAATATTATCAATATAACTGTATATTTTGACGAAACCAGATACAAATTTAAAAATTTTGTCAGAGCAGTTGACATATGTTTTAAAATAATTTATTTATTTGATCTGGAGTTTTCTCCAGCATCTCTAACATTTTATAGTTTTATTGAAAGTTTTTTTACAATTTTAAGTCAAAATATATTACATCAAAAGTTCATATTTTATCAGATTACTTAAATAATGTATTTAAGGAAAACATCCAGTAGTCAGCCTCATTTCTAAGCAAGTCAGCTTAAGATAAGATATACCCTGTTGTCAGCTTCTATTTTTTGCATATTCTATTATTGATTATTATTTTATTATTACTTTTTTATTATTGTTATTGTTATTTTTTTTTATTGTACAAGTATTTTTCTACCTCTTTATTATTTTTGAAATTTAACAGTTTTACCGCTTTCGATTTCTGTAATCCTAATTTTTTGTAATGTGTTTCTAATATCTAAAATAAAATATTATAGATTTTATACTTTTTTCTTTTAATTTTTTAAATCCCTTCATTTCCCTAGTGTTGACTAGTGCACTTTACACTATGTGAATTTTAATAATATTTCCCCTATGATTTTTTGTTTCTTAAATCATTAGAAATCACATAGTGAAAGTCCATTTAGTTTGCCATTAATGTACCTACAAATAGAGGAGGAAGGGGGTACAAATTTTTTATTAATCAATTAATATTATTAATTGAGCCAATAAATGCAATATTCAATAATATGTTCATTGTGGGAATGAACGGAACTATACGTTGCCAAAAATAACGCAGTTATTGACACAACGTACGCAGTTATTGACACAACGTACGGTCTTTTTAACAACGACAACTTTGAATTGTCGATCAATTACCGTTGTTGTTGTTTCAATGAACAGTACTCTTGATATCAACAAAGTGAAATTATTACATACATTAATGAAAGTGTTAAATATACATACGGTTGTTCATTAATTCAATGAACATAATTCATTGATTCATTACTTGAAATAATGAATTGATAAACTACGTTTCGTTGCCTCAATAAAACCAATAGTTGGACAAATATTAAACATCACTTTTGTTGTCTCAATTAACATTTTCATGGATATTACGTACCTTTTTGGTTGAGTGTAGTTTTTTCCTGGTTTTTCTATATCACTGCACAGTTATATTGATCATAGAGGGAATTACATCCAGGATAATCCCTTAGGGTTAATAACATCTAGGCTTTAATATTATTATGTCTTATAAGTTCGATACTTGGTCTACTTTTAAAACTATTTAATCAAAATTAGGTAGAAACCTTAAAAAACAAAATGTAACTACAATATGTCAATCTGACGATGCTTGTTTTTAGCGAAAGAGCTGTCATTAATTTAAAAAATCAATATTTTGAATAAAAAGTGAAAGTTTTGTTTTCAAAATTATTATTTTTAATATTCGTATCTTTTTTATTACTTAATAAATATAAATATCCTTTCTTTATTTATAAAACTATAGCTGGATAAAAAAAAATATATCTTTACAAGATTTTTATTATATAACTGAAAACTTTGCATTCATTAACATTCCCTAATTATTACGTTCTTCTTACGTACTCCTTTGAAAAGTTAAATGGTGATTTAATGTAGCAGAAAGTTTTAATGGCCTTGCTAGTACATTTTTTCTTTACTTTCGTATTACATACAAAATAAATGTGTTTAATGCAAGAGTATGTGGTCTTACCGAAATTAAGTTTATCCGCCACTCGTGATACAGTTATCAAAATTTTATTTAGAAATATACTATGGAAAATATGACAAATACAAAAATATAATCTATCTCAAGGTAATTATAATCAAACAAATATTGTCTGATTTTTGAATTAAGCAACTAAAAAGCTGTTAGAAAAACCTAGAGAAATATTTATAAAATGCTTCATTAGTTTAATTTTTTATAAGAATACGAGCCAACCCAAAATATTTAAAAAACAACATTAAAGCTGGAAGTTTTAAATAAAGTATTCGCTGGATTAAACTCATTATCCGGGAGTTCATCTAGATTCCATTCAACACCTCGTAGAATCTTAAGATATTATTCTGTCTCTGTATCTGTACTTGTTGCTACGAGGGTTGCTTTCTATATCTCGGGATTTGGCAACCCTGGTGTTGCAATCTGGCAACTGACAGCTCTATCGTAAAGTTGGACATTTTTGAGGTTATACGTACTCAGAACGTTTTGACATACAAGCGCTATTTGTGTTGTTTGCAGTAACTAAAAAGATTCAACTCGACCCAAATATGGAATTAAATTGTGTGATCATTTTTTACAACTTTCGACGTGGATTAACTCAGCAACAGTGCATGGATGAACTTAATTCAATTTTTGCCGATGAAGCTCCATCAAGGACTAGTGGTATAGTGTATTCAATCGTGGCCGTAGTTTACTCCAAGGACGCATCCCAACCCGTGCCAACTAATCCCTTAAAAGGTACAAGAGGAAAGGTCTCAATAATCTGTATACCTAACTCGTTCTCGATTGAAAAATTTACCTGTACAATTTTGTTGATATTTATTAATGAGTTTTATTTCGTAATTGGAAGGGGTAAGAGCAGCTCTATAAACATGTCGATTCGCGAAGTATCAAGTCAACGTGGGAAAATACTATTAATTGTAGAACAACACAAATTTAATCAAAGCAGCAAGAAGTTAACATCTGGAGAAATTAAGTGGGCGTGTGTGAATAGAAAGTGTAACGCATATTTTCGGACAATCGGTGATTCCCAACCTAACCTAACCTAACCTAACCTTACCTAACCTAACCTAACCTAACCTAACCTAACCTAACCTAACCTAACCTAACCTAACCTAACCTAACCTAACCTAACCTAAGATATCAACATTTACTTTCGTTAAAACAGTATCTTGGTATAATAGTATTAATAATATGTAGGTAGTTCTAAGTTTTTTATGTGCAATACTAGGATCTTGATAAGAATTTTGATCGGGCTAGTTCTTAGGGAAGAACTTTTACCCTTTATTGTGAGTGGACCTAGGTGGTCTAACGATTAATTTGGAGTTTTTTGTAGGACAAGTCTCGTAAGTCTCGTCAGTCTAAGTTTTGGTCCAAAAGGACCTGTTTTGGCCGTTTGGCCCTGGGATGGTCGTCCGGGTCGTAGTCATGCCATCTTCAGAAGTGGGTTGGCGTGATTATGGAATGAGGTGATCAAGTCTTTGTTGCGTAGTCGGATTTGGTGGCTTATAGAGTTTCGTAAATACCAGGGGGCCCCGGTAATTTGTCGTAACGTTTTGTTTTGTATTGTCTCTAGTCGGTGAAGATGAGAGTTTGCGGTTTGTCCCCATACTGTCGATGCATATGTAATTTGCGGATGGATGCAAGTTTTGTAAAGTGTCAATTTGTGTCGGAGACTTAGTTTACTGTCCTTGGATATGAAGGGCCAGAAGGCTGCTTTAGAAGCGTTAGTTTTTGAAATGATTTGACGGATATGTGGGTGCCATGTCAACTTGCTGTCAAACATGACTCCCAAATATTTAATATCGCGTTTCCAATCGATAACCAAATCTTTCAACATAAAATCGACATTTGGTCGATCGCGATTTTTACTAAATTTAATTAAATGCGATTTTTCCGCATTGATTTTAATCTTCCATTTTTCCGCCCATTCTATATAGGCATCAGTCGTGTTTTGAAGATATTCAACAGCTTTGGAGAATTTCCAAGAGCCTGACAAAATCGCGGTATCATCCGCAAATGTAAAGACTTTGGTAAGTCCAATACATTCGGGGAGGTCTGCCGTGTACAAATTGTATAAAATAGGAGAGAGAACCGAACCTTGAGGAACTCCAGCTTCGATTCTCTTGATCGTTGAAATGGAAGATTTCACTCTAACCTGAAACGTCCGTGCAATATATTTAATTAATACGTTTTATAGTAGTTTTATTTCAAATAAATGACAACTGTATATGTAGGTCTTGAATATTTAATTATAATAAATAAGAATTAAAAACCGGGCACGAGTTGGTGTATTAATGTTCTACCTGGTTTTTGAACGGGCACGAGTTGGTCAGTGATTTTCGGGGCCAGGTAATAATGGGCACGAGTTGGGAAACGCCGCACTCCAAGACGAATTTGGTGCAGGTCGTCCAACATCAGTTATTGTTCCGAAAACTATTGATGATGTCCGCGAACTGATATTGCAAGATCTTCATGGGACCTATCGTGAGATTGAGACAACCTTAGACATTAGTGGGACCAGCATACATTCAAGATTGCATAAATATTTAACGGTCAAAAAAATGTTTTCGCCTTTGTCAACAATCGGCGTTTATTTTTAGTTTGGGAGATGTAAAGAACTTTCAAAAAGATCAGTATCGTCTGCAACTTGAATGGTATGGATTTACTGTTGGAATTGCTTTGGTTGAGTCTGATTTCACTAATGGCACTTCCAAGAGATTAAATAATATGTATGATCAATGAAGTCAAGTCTGTCCTACACCTTGTTAGATTAGAGGTCCTTTTATTTGAGTTATTTATTGATTTAGTTTAATAATGAAACCCCCAAATACATAAATAACAGTTTCATATATTCTACAGGTACACCAAAAATACAATTTGCATGGCAAAGTATGCAGAGAATAAGTTATTAATATGTTTAGACCATTTAAAGAAATAAATCCAGAAACAAGAAAAATTTTCTTTTTTTTTGGAAAGTAAAGAAAAACAAAGAACAATAGATATTGTATTTCGACTAAAAATTGTAGAAATAATAGATTTTGTTGGAGAATAATAAGAATCAATTTCATAAAGATTTTTCATTTATCGTAAAGCTTATTATTTATGCTTTAGCGTCATTATTGGACAATCGATGTGCTGATTAAATATTTAATAATATAATACCTTATTAATCTATATTAGTTGTGCAAAAGGTGGTATTGGTAACATTAATTATTGTCAGAACTACATTTCTTAATCGATTTGAAATTATTAAAGCTGTCAATTATTTAATCATTCCCACTAGGCTTTACATGCGTGGTAGTAAAAGCAACCACTGTTTCCATACATACAAAGTTACGCAATTATTATGACGACATAACAAACAATGTAACTGAAATAATTACTATTATGTTTTTAATAAAGTACCGGCATGTTTACTGACAATCTGTTTCCTATTTTTATTGGAATTTTTCCTTCTGTTTTGACATTTTGTGATTGAGCAATCTTTAAATCAATAGTTTTATTCGTAATGTGTAGATAATGTTATAGTTCATTATCAAATTTGAAGTTAATAAAGTTCTATAGTTAGTATTGATCTATTAGAATTTACAGTTCGTCATCGAGTTATCCAATTTTAGTAGATGGACTGTCTTTTAAACTTATTTCATAGCGTGGTCCAAGTTGTGGTCCAAGTTGTCTTTAGTGACGTGTCTCGATTTTGTTTAGGCATGCACGATGGTCGAGCGAGGGTTAGAAGACGACGTGGTAAAAGGAGAAATCCACGGTTTTTTGTTGAAAGGCATGTTTATCAAACTGTTGGAGTTATGGTTTGCGGTGCTATAGCTTATGGTTCGAGATCACCTTTAATCTTCATGAGAGGTAACATGAAGACGCAGCGTTATATCCAAGAAGTTTTGGAACCCCATATTTTACCCTATCTTCTCGAGGGCTGGGTGCCTACCGGGCTCGTCCCCAGGCGGCGGATAGGGGATTCCCAGGAGAGTCGATGAACTGCTTAAGCAGTTAACACTGCAATTTAGCAGGAAAGCGGCGAAGCTGGTGGTACGCGGTCAGGTATGAGCAGCTGATAACTGCAAGATTGCCAGATTGGTCATTCCTAAGGTCGCACCGCGGACCAACCCCCCCAATTCCAAGGTGTAAGGTAACGTGCCGAAGGATGGATGGCCGCTGGGGTATAAGCGGGCGAAACCACCTTGTATGTATTCCCTTGCTACTCGTGGAAACAACCATGGTAAGAAAAATGGCGGGAATTAATATCGCTCAGATAAACGCCCATCACGCCAAGGGATCATCGGTGGTTATTTCAAGGACGTTTATCAGAAACCAAAAGGGATTAGTATTGATCCAGGAACCATGGGTCCGTGATGGTCAGGTGAGAGGACTCGCAAGTAGGGAAGCCAAACTAATATATGAAGTGAGTAATGTAGACATACCCAGAGCATGCATCTTGGTAAGTAACAGCATTGATCACTTTTGTGTGTCAGAGTTCATGACGAGAGACCTCGTTCCGATTCGAGAATAGACATCAAGAAGTCATGATAGCATCATTCTACTTTGCAGGGGTCGGGACTGCACCGCCTACAGAACTGCAAAGATTAATCGAGTACTGTGAACAGAAGAAGCTGCCGCTTCTCATAGGATGCGACGCTAACGGTCACAATACCGTATGGGGAAGCACAGACACCAACGAAGGAGGTGAGAAAATTTTAGATTTTATATTTAATAAGAATCTTGTTATACACAATATAGGGAATACCCCTACTTTTGTAACCAGAACAAGAAAAAAAGTACTAGATACAATACTAAGTACACCGAACCTTAAGGATCGGGTGAAAGATTGGAGAGTATCGAACGAACCATCCCTCTCTGATTATAGAATGATTACGTTCAGATTAGAGTGTAATCCTCCTGAGCCAGTACTCAGGAGAAACCCCAGGAAAACTAACTGGGACCGACCACACTGTGTCCTCCCTTTAGCTGCAGAACACTGACGTAATCACCTTGAGTGGTGCAGAGAACGGTCACTCTGGGATCAGGAATGGAACAGTATTGTCTTTAGTGACGAGTCTCGATTTTGTTTAGGCATGCACGATGGTCGAGGGAGGGTTAGAAGACGACGTGGTGAAATCCACAGTTTTTTGTTGAAAGGCATGTTTATCAAAATGTTGGAGTTATGGTTTGGGGTGCTATAGCTTATGGTTCGAGATCACCTTTAATCCTCATCGGAGGTAACATGAATGCGTAGCGATATATCTAAGAAGTTTTAGAACCCCATCTTTTACCCTATCTTATAACACCCTGGCAAATCCAACTTTCCAACAAGATAATGCCCAATTATTGAGCGTGTGGGATATGATGGGTAGGAGATTGCTCAATTTGCAACGTCTTCCTCAGACTCTGGAAGAACTTCGCGAGAAGTTGGTGGTTGCCTGGAATGAGATACCAAAGGAGGACATTGACCACCTGATCAGAAGCATGCCTAGGCGCGTTGGAGAATGCGTAACACATCGGGGTGTAACCACACATTATTAAAGTTAAAAGGGCTTTAAAGCAATGCAATCATTTTGAAATTTTTATCATTTACTTGTTATGTTTCAGTAAGTACTTATACAAAATCTTTTAAAAGAATAAAATCATTTAAACTGGTTATTCCGGATTTTTATGTCAGACGACAAGAATATTCAACACTAGAGTCCTTTGCTCTCAATTACTATAAAATTTGTGGAGCACAATATGGAAACTTTTTAGGGAAATGGTTTTTCTTACCTTGTTTCAATTCTGATCATCTTTACACCATTCCTTACTATTTATTTATTTATTATTAAAATTAATTGTATTTATTAATCAAACTAAAGTAGGACCAACAAGTATTTTAGGTACCGATAATATTAACATTAACTAAGCAAACTAAAATGCTATTGATCTTTTTAATTACGGTTTTTACAACTTCCTGTGAAGCAAGAAATATATTTTGTGTTTGACCACGTTCGTTGGGAAATAAATTTAACGACGTTAACAATCTTTATAAATGTATATAGAAGTTATGTGGTTTTTTTTGAATTGAAAAGAAAAATTGTTAATATGTTCCAAATGTTATTATTAATGTGTATAAATAAACATAAATAAATGGATCGTTAAAGTCAACTTAAAAATCTGTTAACCTAATCATCACATATTTACGTCGTCAAGTGCCATTTTAATTGAATGAGAAGCCTGCCATTAATTTGTTACCGGATTGTGAGATTAATTGTATAACAAAACCATATTATAATAAATACTATAAAGGATCTAGAATTGTATTCGATACCAAATAAACTTTTTCAAACAATATTGAGCTAAAAATATCGAAAGCCATGAAAATGTACGGTTTTCTTATTCGAAATTGTAGAAGTTTTGCAAATACAACTCCGATTAAATTATTATTTTACTCACTAGTACTATCTAAGCTGAAATACGGAAGTATTATTATTATTTGGTACCTCATATATAATTGTTATACATCAGGCATTGAAAAAGTTCAGAGAAAACTTCTGAAATATTTGGCTTTCAAAACTGATGGATTATATCCAGAACGAGGTTGTGACTAAGATGCACTTTCTGTTAGATTTGATTTAGATAGTTTAAATCTAACGCAAGATCTCTGTTCATTAAAGTTTATTTACAAACTACTTCATATGGAGTTGATCTGGAGTTACTAATATCATTGAAAATGCATTAGAAGATAAGAAAGTCTGCTCAGCTGTATTCTTGGACGTAGCGCAAGCGTTTGACAAGGTCTGGCAAGAAGGGCTATTTCATAAACTACACTCTATGCTTCCTAGACCACACACAAAAGTGTTAAGATCTTATTTAACCAACAGATACTTTAGGATCAAGCAGGAAGGTGACTATTCTGATCTTAAAGAAATAAAAGCTGGGGTTCCACAGGGTAGCGTTTTGGGTCCGGTCCTGTACCTTCTCTATACTTGTGACCTACCAGAGTTAGATGAAAATACTGTAGCTACATTTGCTGATGATACAGACCTCTTGGCAGTTGGCAAACACAACATAGAAACAACTAGTATATAGTATACTACAAAATGCAATTGATAAATTTAAACAATGGACAGAAAAGTGGAAGATCAAACTAAATGAAAGAAAATCAACTCATGTAGACTTTACTAATAGGAGGATAGAATATATACCAATATATATGAATGGACAACAAATTCCATATGCGAACACTGCCAAATATCTTGGCTTAACACTAGACGCTAAGCTTCGATGGAAAGCTCATGTGAAAAAAAAACGTCAAGAACTAGGCTATAGATATAAAAAAATGGGTAAATATTCGGCAATGTCAACACATAATAAGCTTCTCCTTTACAAGCAAACTCTAAAACCGATCTGGACGTATGGAATACAACTATGGGGGTGTACCAAAAAGAGTAATATTAAAATAATACAAACCTTTCAAAATAAAGTGTTAAGGGGCATTGTCAATGCACCCTGGTATATTCGTAACGAAGATCTCCATAAAGAAGCCCAAAAAGCTGCAAAAAACCATGAAGGAAGACTTCACCAACAAAAGAACATCGAGGCAATACAGCTTCTGGATCACACAAATCAGAAAAGAAGACTGAAGAGGACCAAACCTCATGGGTTAGTGTAGTGCAGTGCAGTGCAAAAGAAAAGTAAAGTGATAGTGCGCAAGAATAATGTGCCCTATGTAAAACAGTAGAAACTAAGAAAACTTCAAAGGGTGACTCTTATATTTAGCTGATTAGTATATTAGGAATAAGAAAAAAGCTACTCATTGGTCTTAGACCAGATTGTAGAAAATTTTAATATAAAAAAAAACTACTTCATAATTCAATTGATTCTGCAGTTATTCTGTCACAAATTAATATGGAAGAGCCCAATTTTAATTCCAGAAATAAATTAACCTTTAGGTATAGTAGAGCAAGAACAAATATCCTTAGAAAATCTTCAATAAATGTAATGTGTACGAACTCATTAATACTGCTACTTCTTGGACTAATATATGTTTTTTAAAAATTTAGTTAGATAAGTTTTTCTATTATGTAAATTTTGTAAATGGTCTTATAAATGGACTTCTATTGGGCAATAAAATTATTATTATTATTATATAAAACTTGTGGGTTATTGAACAAACTTTTATTGTGAGGAAATCTCTCGTTTTAAAGATGAAATGGTTCAGGTTTTGCAGTGAACCAAAATAATAATTATATTAAAAGAAATTCGTGCTAGCTGTTAATTTTCAAGACATACGTAATGTGAAAAACAAAGCGAATACACAAAAAACCAACCCTAATGAATTTTATATAAAACCAAGAGATCTTCAAGCCCTTTTTTTCGTCATTACTATTAATAATGCAAAAGATTCGTAAATTGTTTAGTATAGATCAGTGAAAATAAATAGCTTGTATAAAGAAACTTGACCTAGTTCTAAAACCTTAATTAATTTTATTAGTGACTCTAACATTACCCTAAATTTTGACAAGTAACATTGAATTGAAATTGAAAATTGAAAATCAATAATAATTATTTGAAGACAATTTTTATAATGTATATACTTTTATAATAATTAAGATAAATTACATTTATACAACCGTATGAAGTGAGGAAAAATGTAAATAATTAGAAATTTTACCATTAAATTACTTCATTGTTCTTGTTTATATCCCATGCCCCTTTTTCAAACTGATATAGGTGTTGCTGTGTCATTATTATGAACGCGTAACTAATACACTGTTTGAATTTAGTTACCTACAAAAAAATATAATATTCAATTTGCTTTTTAAACAAAAATAATTATTTATCAAGTACGTCAGATATGCAGGTTACATTTTAAAGGCAATTTCAGCTTCTGGTGTACTACAAGATTTATATTTAGGTCTCTAACTTTCTGATTTACACATATATGTCCAAAAGTGTGGAATAATGGAATATTTCATCTTTTTATTAATTTTTATGTCGCATGCTATCGATTAAATGGTGGAGCTAGGCTTGCGGAATTCTCTCCCATTCTTCACGAGCAGTATCTTTCAGTTCTCGTAGAGTAATTGGGGGAGGGTTTCGCTTCTTAATGATGCGTATTTTAAGAATGTCCCAGGCATGTTCAATGACTTTCATGTCGGGGGAATTTGATGGCCATCTTAATGTGGATATTCCTTCTTCTTCCAAAAAATTTTTTACTGCAGCTGTTCGATATGGAGGTGCATTGTCGTGGCTAAACACACATCCATCACCTACCGCCCCCGAAATAGACGCACAATCGAATTTAAAACTTTCTCGATGTACACAGCACCAGTGAATCTTCTCTCCAAAACCAGAAGAGGCGTCCGTGTACCCCTCATAATACCACTTCAAACCATAATACTCCCATCCCTATAAATAATGAAAGTTTTGTTTAAAAAAATCTATTTGTGATATTCTTATTTTCTTATACTTATATCCTATACTATAATTTTATAATCAACAATCCAGCACATGTCCCATAAAATCTGGCGTCCCACAAGGCAGTGTTCTAGGCCCGTTGCTATTCCTACAAAACCACCTGATTGTACTCAATGAATGGTATACGTAATGGTGAATTAAAATAAATCAGACAAAATCAATGTGATTTGTATCATTGTGAGGATGGATACCTACAGCTACAGAGACAAAATATCTTGGAATCCATCTGGACCAACATCTTACATAGAGGAAACACATTTAAATGAAAAAACAGCTTGGACTTCTGGACTCCATCTTTGAGGATGTGCAAAACAAACGTCACTGAGCATCATCCAAAGATTTCATTCAAAATTACTAAGATCAATAGTGGATGCACCATGGTATGTTAGCAATCAAACACGGCATGATAACTTAAAGATTCCTTTCATCAGACCTACTGGAAAACTATAATGCAATAGAATAAGGTGAAATGTTCTGTCGGATAGTCAAGCAGCCATCAAAGCGCTGAGCTTAAATATAATCAGTTCGAAGATGGTTTGGGAATGCCTAGGCAAACTAAATGAACTAGGTCAGAAGAACACTGTCACCCTCCTATGGGTCCCGAGATACAGGAATAAAAGGGAACAACAGATAAGCTGGCAAAAAAAAGGAGCTGAAACCCCACATTTGGGAACAGAACCATCTTGTGGGATCAGCAGTAGAGAAATCTTAGGAAAACTAAGGAAAGAAATGGAGAAGGAAAAATCCAAGTACTAGAATAAGCTGGAAGGACTGATGCAATCTAAGATACTACTGGAACTATGACCAGAAGAGATCTCTTAGCTGCCTTAACCTCAGTAAAAAAAGGCTCCGAATTCTAACGGAAATACTAACCGGACATTGCCGGTTAAAAAGCCACATGCAGAAACTAGGGTTAGCAGATGAAGCAAAGTGCAGACTCTGTGAGGAGAAGAATGAAACCTCAATACACATACTCTCGGAATGCCCTGCCATGCAGATTTCTAGGGCCAGATACCTAGGAGCACATGAAATAGAAGAGGGGATCTACCTGATTTGAAGCCCGACGATGTCCTAAACTTCCTCAGGAAAATAGGACTCGAAGAGCTGGTATAAATCTGAGAAAACATCAGAACTTGGCAAGTAAGGGGGGACACAATAGATCCTGTAGGTCGCACCCCTAATTTACACATACAACGTGAAATATCATTGGATATTTCCTTTTCATGTGCAAAACTTTTATCTTATGTACTTAATACTTTGTAAGCTTTTTAGTCTTTTAAATGCGTAAATAAAACCTAACATATTTATGTTTTGTTGTCTACTGTAAGTTTATTTTATTTTTATTCTATTGTATATTTTTGTTTGTATTGTATAGGTAACTAAAAATAATAAAAAAAACTCTTCGATTCTATTATTCTTAGTAAGATAAGACTTCCAATTAGTAAGGGTTAGCACAATAAATTTAATAAATTAAATAAATTTTTCATTTAGATATATATTAACTTATATTACTTGGATTGTAACGTACTCACATATGTATTGTTATTATATAAAATGGTATATTAAATAAACGGTACAACTTATGTACAATTAAACTATGTTAAGAATAAAATATTACATGGCTGAATACCACCTTCAATTTGAGTACATTTTTACTTTACAGGATGCGGCACAACTACGAAACAAAGTCAAGGAAATTGTTGGAATTAATCTACCATTTTATTTATTTAAAGTGCGGGACTGTGCGCCGCAAGATCTAAAAGTAAAGGTGAGCTTTTAGTCTGGGCTACTTCACGACAAATTACTCTTCACTTTTAAATTTCGACAAATTGCCGAGTATCTACTTTGATCTAAAATTAAACCACTCTCACACATTGCGGTTTTGAATCTCTTAATACTACGCCAACATCACTGAGCATTATGGTTAGATTAGTGCGAATACTATTTATTTCGCAAGGTCAGGTGGTTGGAATTATTTTAAAATGTTTATATGCTCGTCACAAAAGGTATCATATATAAGTATCGCATGAATAAAGTTTCTATTATTCTCTTTTCATTTTTTTGGGAAATGATAGAAAATGAATTTGGAATTATGTTTCAATGTAGTTTATTTAATTAAAATTAAAAATCAAAAAATAATAGGCATAAATAATGAAATAATGAAAATAACAATTATTCTAGAGAAATTAAAAAATACAAAGTAACAAAATAAAAAATTTAAACGATAAATTTAACATTTTAGTATCTGGTATTGCCAACTCTGGCTCTAATAACATCTATCAGTCTCCGTGGAGAATATAATCCAAATCTAAATTTTCCCATTGTTCTATTAAAACATTTTCCAGCTCAGCAAGGTTGTCTGGAGCGATATTACGAGTTCTTATGCGTCTGTTCAGGGAGTCCCAAACATGTTCATTATGGTTTAGGTCTAGACTAACTGCTGGCCAATCTAAGACTTGGATACCAACATCTTGAAGGTATTCCATTGTTATTCTTGCAACAGGCGAGCGTTATCGTGCATTAGAATTAAATTCTCTCAAATAATTGAAACAAATGGAACCCTATTTTCCTCAAGAACCTCCCTTATATGCCGATCAGTTGTCAGTGATCCCCTACGAAACACAATTAACTCCGTGTGGCCTTCAAAACAGATGCCTCCCCATACCATAATCAAACCACTTCCATAATTTCTGGCTGCTCTTATGTTACACTGAGCAAATCGCTCACCTGTGCGTCTATAAACTGGAATACGTCTATCGGATCCAAAAAGTGAAAATCTTAATTCATCCGTAAAAAGAATATTAGCCCAATCGTTAATATCCCAATTAACATGTTCTCTTGCGAACCTTAAACGTGCTACACGGTGTGCTCTGGTTAACAATGGAGCAGTAACAGGCATTCTGGGTCTGATTCCAAAATTCCTTAATCTGTTTCTAACCGTATTGACAGATATTCTAACATTACGGTTCCAGAGAAAACATTTTCCAGATGCCTGGCTGTAACATGACGAGTTCGCAAAGTCTGAATTCATAAATAACGGTCATCTGCAGGATTAGTACACCTGGGACGTCCTGGAACTGGTCTTCTATTATAACTTCTAGTTTTTCTAAACCTTCTTAAGACTCTAGAAACGCTGGATTGGTTGATTCCCATGACCTCACCAACATATTGCTGATTTCGTTCATCTTCAACTAAAGCCACGATATGAGCTGCTTGTTCTGGGGTTAAATTACTCATTTTTACTCAAAATATTTCTAGACACTTCCAAATGAAGAATTAAACAAACGTACTGCACACAAGAAATTTTAAAATGTAAATAATACAAATAGGATTTATCAAAATTTATTCATTTTTTGTTTTTCAACAAAAAGGCGATTGAAACTGTGAATATTTTGGGCTTTTATACATTCAAAGGATACCATACACTTATATTAAAATATCCCGAAAAACGTGATATTTTATTTTCACCATAATTCAGTTTTTAAAATTATACTTTTTGTGACCAGTGTATATTGTACATTATTGAGTTTTCCTCAACAAGCAAAGTTGCAATGAAGTTTTATTTCACTGCAAGAGTTCGATTACCAATCTTTTAATATTCCACACAAAATTTGTTATTTTAACTACTTTAAATCATTAAGAACATTAGAGTTAATACCCACTATAAAATAACACATTTTGACGGCTTATTACTCGAGAATGGAAAAATATATCGGCGTGTAGTTTTCGCCAAACTTCTTATATTTCCTTCAAGTTTTTGTTGACATAGTTGCCAAATGTATATATTTTCCCGAAAGAAAAATCACTTTTATCATTTTCAAGTTATAACGGTTCCAAGCTGTTGAAATATGATACTTTACGTTTGAAAGTTCTTGACATTGTTTTATAAAACATTTAATATTTCTTTAAAAAATTTAGTAAATTCAGATAAATTGTAATGAATATTTATGATTTGAGATATAGATTATTGATTTCTTTATTTATAAATTTGATTGATTAGTTCTTATTTAAATGTTCTAATAGTAGCAAGATCTTCTTTTTCTCAGGGGTGTTTGGTTATGCTAGTTTCTATTGGATTATTAGGTAGAAGGTATTTGAATAAAATTGATTAATTATAATTATAAATTTATTATAAAATAGTTAAATTAAAACAGTAATATTCAAAGTTCAATAATGAAACTAATTAGGAAAAAAATTAAAAAGAAAGGCCTTTTTTAGTAACTATAAAAGAACTTACTTGATGTTGAATTAAGTTAAATTAACCAATGTTATTTATGTAATAGCAAGTAAAATTATCGAAATACACTAATTATTGAATATCAAGTAAATTCCTTTATTTTTAATTATAAAACTTAACTAACTACTACAAAAGTTTTCAAAATGTCTACAATTTTATCTGACCTTGATGTAGAGTCCTGTTTCCTGATTGGTGGAAAAAGTCTGTAGTCGCTCTATGAAAAACGGAAACGAACGAAGTGATACGTGGAATTTCCGTCTCGGTGTGGATTACAGTTCCTTTAATTGTACTATTAATAGTAAGTAGGTACTCTTATATTCATCTTTTTTTTATCAATCGAAAATGTTTTAATTTCACTTTTTGATTAATTCTTATATTGTCACTTTTTTTGCACTTTATTTTACTTTTTGATTGTTTTACTTTATATTCTTAAAGTCACTATTTAACACTTTATAATAACTACTTTAAAAACTGTTTGTTCAAATTGACTGTTCACACTCAGATCTTCAATGTTTGACTACCAATAATATACTACCTTTTTAACGACCTCTGTTCAGTCTTTTATAGGTTTCAAACTTTCTAGAAACTTCGTTTTTTTTTGTTCTAGAGATTAGTCATTTCTGGAAAATATGTATATCTCTTTCTTTCCTATTTATGACTAGACATAAGATGATGTCTGATGATAGACATTACTTCGTCTATCATCGATCATTCCAGAACAAAAATATAGTAAAATATATCTGTCTCCTTTTTACACATTATATAATCAATTTTCGCGAAGTTTCTAGTAAGTTTTAAATAACATATTTATGTACTAGACATAATATTGATACATTACATAATAAAATTATCTCTAACTTAAAATTCTCTTACAAATACACAAAATATATAAGAAAATAATACAATATAATAAAAATTATTTGATTAAGTTATATTAAAGAACTTCTGTTGATATTATAATCATTATACTATTGTCAAATATTTAAATATTACAAAAGAACTAACCATACAATCATACACTCATTACATCATTAAGAACATTAGAGTTAATACAGAGTGTCCCACTATAAAATAATACATTTTGAGGGCTTATTACTCAAGAATGGAAAAAGATATCGACGTGCAGTTTTCGCCAAACTTTTTATATTTCCTTTAAGTTTTTGGTGACATGGTTGCCAAATGTATATATTTTCCCGAAAGCGCCGAAAAAAATCACTTGTTTCATTTTCAAGTTATAACTTTTCCAAGCTGTTGAAATGTGATACTTTACGTTTGAAAGTTCTTGACATTGTTTTATAAAACATTTAATATTTCTTTAAAAAATTTAGTAAATTCAGATAATGTATCATTTTTGGAAAGAGGAAGAAAGGGACTTTTAGATGGTATTAAAAAATGTATGGTGATGTATTTAAAATAAACTGATAATTTCATTTCAAAAAAGGTCGGCATTTTTTATTTTCCTCAGACTTTTGTATATTTAGAAAGTTGAATATTCTTATTTATTTCCATTGCAACTAACTAACAAACACTATTATCGACAACAATCAATTGTTTAGGTTACGAGAAAACAAACAAGTGAATACCTTTAATTTCCTACAATGCCTGAATAAACAAAACCAACCAACGCCCGCTAGCTGATTGAGTTGCGTTTGGTCTAGAATGAAAACAAGAGTAAAACGAGACATAAAAATACACTTTATTTTCATTTAATTTAGTCGGTTACTAATTAAGTATGAAATCTAAAACGTCAACCGCACATTCACGCAGTAATTTTTTTGTTTGTTTATCATTTTTATCACAGACATCATAAATTACAATATTCAAAGGCACGATGTTGACCGAATAAACATTTTAATGAAATTAAAATATTTCATTTACCTTTTTACTAATAGCAGTTACCTGAAGTGGAAATAAGTAGATTATTTATGTTTTTTATCCAGCTTCTACGTATTGACCGAGAGTTGTTCTTCTTCATGCTTGTCTCCTAGTTGTGGAGGCCCTATATCAGTTCTTTCACCGGAAGCGACCACAGAAGAAAGAAAGTATTGCTTTGCCCTTCTGTAGTGTTGAGCTAAGCCTGTGCTTCTCTAGAGATGCATCATCCTGAAAGCATCCTGCAAATCACTGCGTGCCGAGCAAAGCGAGGTTCGCAGCACAACATTTTTGATTTGTCATTTGTCATTGTCAACTGTTAAATGTCATTTTTACTTGTCAAATATTATTTTGCAGCTGTCAAATATCATTTTTAACTGTCTACTGGCATTTTTAACTGTCAAATGTCATTTTTAACTGTCTACTGTCAGTTTTAAATGTCAAATGTCATTTTTAACTCTCAACTGCCATTTTTAACTCTCAACTGTCATTTTTCAGCTGCCAACCGTCATTTTTCAGCTGCTAACTGTCATTTTTAACTGTCAAATGTCATTTTTAAGGGTCAACTGTAATTTTTATTTAATTGTAAAGGTAATTTTTGTATAGTTGAGATATGTGGAACTCCTGAATATGCTGGATAGAAAGATATGATTTAAACAGTTTTAAGTTTCTAAATAAGTAAATTATGTTACATTTTGTATAAATATTTATATAAAAAAAGGTTCTCATTCATCTTGTTTTATAAAATAATCAGTTATCCATAGACAGGTAACGATTTTCAACAAAGGAAGCAGCTCGTAATTGATTTCTTCTCGTTAGTATGTTATTTATATATTTTCTTGAACACATTTCAACTATTTTTGCAGAGGAACGTCCTATTCTCGGAATTGCTATTCGTCAAAACAGATAGTATTCTACTTTTACCGTTGAAATTTCCAAAAGGAATTTCAGTTTCGTAAGAAATGTTAACACGTTTCAACTGTATATACAGAAATAAGTCGGGAATTTCTTCAATTTGTCAGTCTCATAAATTCAGAACTTCATCTAATTCTACTGTGTAGTTCGTTGTCGATCTTGTAGAAAAAAGGGACAAAAACTTTATTTGTGCACTTGTTTCTGATAAAATAACATTTGGAACAGAATACAGTTTAGAAGTTGTTTAGAAGTCACAGTTTTGTATAATTTTTATAGTTTTCGAAAATTACGGCTTCGTATTGTCACTTGTGAAGATAAAGGTGCTGAACAAAATTGGAAGTTTTAAGGATATAATGAAAAAATTGAAGATTAGATTTTTTGAATCTAAAAACTATCATCTGACGATGCTCTTTGGCTTTTTGACTCTTTAATTGGGGCTCTTTGAAAATTATAAATATTACCTTTCTTAGAAACTCGATAATATTTAAATTCCTCAAATTTTGACAGTCATAAAATTAAAAAAAAAATCCATAAAACCCAATTTCCCAAGAAACAAAAATTGCGGATTTCTACGTGAAAAAGGATCCAGCTACCGAGCATTGCGTTATTTCGGTTAAGTAAAAGGCAATAAAGAAATAAATTTATCAAATTTTATGACTATATTCAAATGTGTTACAATTAAAACAGGTAGAAGAGAGACCAAAATGACCCACAGTATTATAATACAGGTTTTGTTACCATCTGGTTTTTGAGAACATAAAAATTTATTACGATTTTGTAAGACGAACATACCTAACTACAACGGCACCGCCAACTAACTGAATCCAGTTTATGGTCTGAATGTTAAAACATTTAAAATCACATTTTTTATTTGTAGATCCATAGCTACTACCGCCTTTAAAATAATAATTATGAGCTAAATAAATTTCAAATAGATCAAACTTAATTATTTATTTAAAAATATTCACATTAAATTCATTATTTATTTTATTGGTGCACAGTGTGCCTTGTTATTTATGTATCAAGGGCAAAATAAGGCGTTATTTTATAATGGATTGCTTTAGTTTAAGTTTAGTTAAAAATAACTACCAAAACACAATGCATTACTTTCTTTCTATACAGTAAGAGATTATATAAAGTGTGTTTCTATGATTTTTTTGTATTTCTATATTTTTTTGGAGAAAAATCTCAAAATATAAAAGGCAACCCCAACCCGTCTCAACTACCCTCACCATTTTTACATAACAACTCTAAACTACACCACCAATTTGTTACAATTAATGGTCATACTTCCCCTACTTGTAAAAATATCCTTACTATTTGTTTTTTCTGTTTCTAACATGATTCATTCTCCTTTTTTCCTTTACCCCTATTCTATACTTGGCTTTTATTCCATTTTGTGGGAACCCTTCATCCTTTCCTCTTGTCCTACTTTTGATTTTTTACTTCATCTACTGGGATACACTCCTTTTTGTCTCTTGTTTTACTTTTGTTTTGTATTCCACGGATGGGATATCCTATAGACGAAAAATGTTTAAATATTAGTTTTAGTGAAAAATTTCATTCTTGATGAATAGTTTTGCTTGTTCTTAAACCCCATATAATAAAACAAAATTCAAGTTTACCAAAATCCTTCTGATTTTATAGCCAGTTTTATTTGGGCGTATGAATTCTCGACGCAAGAAAACAGGTAAAATTTTGAGACAGGAACTTTCGACGCATGGTTAGAAATATTAAGTTTTTATTACAGGAATTTTCGACGCAAGAATTTAGGTACTTTCAGACAGGTAAGTAGGTAATCATTCGTTATAGAAACGCAATTTTATTTTTTAGATTTTTGTCTTTAATTTTTGCTGTTTCGTTAAGACTATTTATTTTTATATAAGTATCTAACCTAACCAAACCTAACCTAACCTAACCAAACCTAACCTAACCTAACCTAACCAAACCTAACCTACTACTTTTAGAAAATGTATAATTTTCTAACGATAGCAAATCTCTAATACGACAACTTTTAATTATACTCATTTTAACAAAACAACATTGATTAAAACTCACAATTATTAACAAAACTGATGAGAAAATTGAACCTATGTGTAAAAAATTTACCTGTTAATTATAAAAATATCAAATTGGAAGGTGCAGATTTTATTGGTAATAAAGTGATTAAGGAAATACGTTATCTGAACATTCTGTGTCGAATATTCATGTTGGATTATGAACCTTTTTATTTCTAGCAGGTAGTTGGGGTAAAATGCGTTGAGTATTCGCCCGCCGTTTTATTTATGAAAACCATATGAATTTTTTGCACTATCTATCTATCAAAAGTACAAATGATAGTGTGCAAAACTTTTTTATTAGAACAAAGTGTCTTTTGAACAATTTCTACTTTGTTCTGTCTTCTTCTCAACCCGTTACAATCAGTAGTTCACATGCACATAGAGTTAAAGTATTTAATTCGATCTCTTATGGTTCTCAAGCTTTTTTATTAGAAAGGATGTCTATTTAACAATCCCTATTTTATTTCATCTTCTTCTAAGTTTGTTGCAATAAGTAGTTCATTCATTTGCAATATTTTATTCGTTCTCAAATTACACGGAGTTGCACGGAGGCTTCTAAAGTGCCCTAACATCTTCAGAGAGTATTAGATAGACACTAGCCAGGATTTGAAACTATTTAACAGCATAGAAAGTTACTGCTCATCCCATGGATGTAAATCAGGTAAAAATGTTGTTATTTTTCTATAAATGAATATTAAATTATGAAATATCTATCTTCTTACTTTTTATTATGCTATATGAATGTCAATTTTACAACCAATATACAGCGTGTCCACGGATGGGGTATCCTATAGGTGAAAAATGTTTAAATATTAGTTTTAGTGAAAAATGTCATTCTTGATAAAAAGTTTTGCTTGTTCTGAAACCCCATATAATAAAACAAAATTCAAGCTTATCAAAATCCGTCTGATTTTATAGCCAGTTTTATTTATGAAAACCGTATGAATTTTTTGCACTAAGTTCGAAAATAATGTATTAATCTAGTGAGTCACGTTTACGTGTCCCAAGTAACTGCATGTTAACTTTTATAAACAATTTTCAAATTGTCATTCTTTAATAAATATTTGACAACAATGTTAACTATTCAACAAAGAGTATATCTTATTTTATCCAGAATGACATTTTTCACTAAAACTAATATTTAAACCTTTTTCATCTATAGGATACCCCATCCGTGGACACGCTGTAGAAGTAACAAATCTCAAATTCCTCACTACTTTTGGTTTCATACTTAATTTAGTAGCTTCATATAAACTTATAATTTGCTTCGTTCTATTTTTTGAAAAAATTATAAATATATAGATTTATTATTGGTATAATAAAATAGCAACCCATTAAACTAAACTTTTGGTAATTTATTATTAAACACATTTAGATTTTTATCCTTTTCAGGATTTTGAAATTGGCACGGGATAAATTATTATTTCCTCTTTTACAACAAATAAATATCCTTTTCAGTACTGTGTGAAATAAAAAATATACCGTTTTACGTATTCGTTGTTAATTAACAGGAATTCGAAATAACATTTTTTATTCATAATTTAATAACAAAAAAAATGAATATTAATAAGCGATGTTAATTATTAATATGGGCTTTTATCAGCGTTATTAATTTCAAAGTGGAGAACTCGGTAATAAATCCAGCTGATTAAAATTCTGCATGTCTTTAAAAGAAATTATTAAAATTTTTATTATGTGAAAGAATTTAAAAGAGCACCTATTCATAAATTGAAAATAATGGTCGACAAAATGTTTAATTGGTCGAATTAGGGAATTTGTCGTTTTTTTATCCGCTCAAAAGGCAAAGTGTTTCTTTTTCTGTTATTTAAAATGTTAAAATTAATGTTTATCGAGCATGTTTCGTTCAGCCAAATGAAATCAATCGATAATAAATAAATAGAGGCCATTTTGAAGAAAATTTGAGTTATCATTATGCTAAATATTAATCTTGCTTTAATTATGTCACATTTGTGGGGCCTCTGGTTTTTCTGGTTCAGGATATAAGTTTGGGAAGAGTGGGACCATTCTCTTGAAATAAGAAGCCTCATGGAGTTCGTTTTTTATTAGTTTTTTGATGGGATCAGTATTATCTTCACTATCTTATTGATGACGAATTCTTTGCTGATATATTGGTCGAGTAATATCTTGTAATATCATATGTTAGATTTTAAAATCTACTGTATATTATGTAAAGCCTAATTATGAACGTTGAATCCGCTATATTTATATTAAGGCCGAGATGTTAAATGGACCCAAGCTACACTTACCTTTATAGAGGAATATTTATAAAACCAGATGTACGAGCAATTTCTCACTCTGTCGACTGTATTTCCTGTACAAATTATTAATGTCCCGGGTTATTTTTACCTAAATTTTTTGTTGACAAGTTACTTTCGGTGTATAATCATTAATTTTGTTTGAGTCATTGTGTCATAATTCGAATAAGATATCTCCATTTTTAATCCCAACATTTTATTTTTAAATTTTAGTGTTTTTTAAGATACTATTCCACAAATAAATTATCAAATATTTGTTGCTACTGTTACTATTATGTTTCGCTGGAAACGCATCAATCAGATTTTTTGTTTTTCATTTCCATCCACTTTCTAAAATAGAACAGGTACATTTTTATTGCTTCTTTCACAGCATCTCTAAAACGTTAAAAGATGTTTTGAAAAATAAAGATGTGTTGAAAGTTGTTGACAGAACGCCAACAAGCAGCAAATTCTGTTAAATTTACGGTATATAACTGGTGAAACACACTTACAAATAAAATGCTTGAAATATGAACGAGGGACACCACATTAAAAATATACATTTCGAAAAATAGCAACTTAACACCTTTATATACAGTCACATAATTAGAAAATCACTTTCAAATTATCAACTTTACAATATCTATGACCTAATACTGCATGAATACCTTAGCCTAATATATTATGATGAAGTAAGTACCTAGTAATAAAGTTCTTTAGTATAATGTTTAAATATTAATAATCGAAAATCACTTTATTGTTTTTCAAAATAATCCCCATGAAGATCACACTTTTGCATGCGTTTGAACCAATTGTCGAAGCACTTTTGCCACTCTGATTGAGGTATCTCCAAAACATGCATTCTGAATGCTGCAACCGCTTCTTCAGGTGTCGAAAAACGTTGACCTTTCAGTTTGTTTTTTACGTACGGGAATAAAAAGTCATTCAATGTCAAGTCAGGACTATACGTAGGATGACTCGTCAATCTCACGATAGGTCACGTGACGATCTTGCAATATCAGTTCACGCACAGCATCAATGGTTTTAGGAACAACAACTGATGTTGGACGACCTGCACGAAATTCGTCTTGGAGTGAACTACGGCCCCGATTGAATTCACCATACCATCTATAAACACTGGTCCTTGATGGAGCTTCATCGGCAAAAATTGAATTAAGTTCATCCATGCACTGTTGCTGAGTTAATCCACGTCGAAAGTTGTAAAAAATAATCGCACGAAAATGTTCACGATTTAATTCCATTTTTGGCCCGAGATGAATCTTTTAAGTTACTGTAAACAACACAACTCGTATGTCAAAACGTTCTGAGTACGTATAACCTCAAAAATGTCCACCAGGGTTGCCAAATCTCGAAATATAAAATTAAAATTAATAAAATAAAATTTTAAACCTGTCATAATAGACATAATCATCAGTAATAGAACACAGCACACCCTCCTAGCAGTTTAACTCTTATTCACAATTTGTATCCAAGTTATATTATTGCGCCTACCCACTTGAGGGCGTATCTGTAGCGTGACGTTACAGTATCGTCCAATCGGAGGAAACGTGAACTGTCATCACATATTTATAAACTAATCATGATTTGTCATTTCATTTTTAATTGTTAACCGTTAACGTTTGAATTTTGAATTGTGTTTCGCCTGTGCTTTTTTCGTTGATTATCGTTAAATTGATTAATTAGTTATTATTTGTGAAAGTTTCTTCCAGTTTATTGAATTTTATATTTTAGTTTATGAACTTTTTAATTGTTTTCTGTATTATAAGAGAATTAGAGCAGTGTAAGTATTAGGTCTGTTCCAACCAAGCAAAGAACCGTTTTAAAATAGTAATTTTTGTGCGCAGTGGTGTAGCGAGTTGCGCAGTGCACTAATTTGGTCTTGTGAGTGGTAATATTACCGTTCTAGAACGGTTCTTTGCTTGGTTGGAATAAACCTATAGTGTATTGTATGTTAATATTTAAATGTAAACAATTATTTCATAATTATATAGTGTAGCATACAATATTATACTAAAATATTTTTTACTTTTTTAGTATAATATAAGCATGGCATCTCGTAAAAGAATGTGTTGTGTTCCTAGTTGTACCGATCAAACAAGTAAGAGGCATCGTTTCACCAAGGATCCCAACTTAATAAATATTTGGATGGAGAATATAAACAATCCTGTGTTAAAGGAAAAAACTCCAAAACAACTTTATGACAATTATAGAGTGTGCCATCAACATTTTGATCAGCAGTTTCATAACGCAGGATTTCAAAAAGAGTTGAAACCAGGTGCATACCCAACTCTACTTTTATCTGGTAAGTAGATACAACTTCAAGTTATATTGTAAGTGAATAAAATTATTTGATTTCAAAAATTTCAGTTATTCTACCATCATCCACAATGGTGTCTTTGGAAGCTCCATCTACATGTGGAGAAAAAGTCTGCAGGTTGATAATTAGATGCACTATCTTTTTTTGGTACAAACAAGTGAATAAAATAGAATTTGAAAAATATTTAAATAGGGTCAAGAATGCCTCCCACATTGACCCAATAAAAATACAGGCACACAAATCCTATATAAATAGAATCAAGAGAAAAAAGTAAAAATCATTTTTTATATTTCTGATTTATTTATATATTTAAGTGTATTTATTTAATATAAACTTGATGAACAACGTAGAAGTTTTCTTTAAAACCCAACTTTCCAAAAATATTAATAAAATTTGTATAGTTCTGTGTTCTGGGCTGCACGTACACTAGCGCTCGCAACATGAAGCGGGTGGGCCCAGTACTAATATATTAGATCTGATAATCAGTAGAAGAGTTAGCCTGCTAGAGGGTGTGCTGTGTAATAGAAGATACATTGTCAGAAAATTTCATATTAAGCAAAGATTAAATGGATTAGGGAAGAGGGAAATAAGTGAAGGTTGGTCTTTGAAAAGAAGAAAATAGACTACGTAACTACAAGAAGTAAAGAATTAGCCTGGATGTAAAGGGTTGACATATAGGGCCGATTAAGTTAGTTAATTGTCCTGTGTTAATTATTATTTATAATCAACTCAGGTTAGATTTTTAACCACCATGAACGTTAAATTTAGAACACCGTAAAATAATTAATTTCTTACTGATATATTTTGATAGAGCGACCGTGCATGTTCAATTTAATGAGTAAATAAATCACGAAACATCCAGAAATAGAAAGACCCACGAGAAGAGAGTAAATATCTTTATATTCTTAACGGAATGGCTTATTTGCCCACTTCCAAAGATAAAACCAAAACATAAAAATAAACTCCCCCTATTATAGCCTCCCGCGCGTTGATAGTCCTAAAATACTAAAATAAACAAAGTAAGTAGAGTTTCGAATAGAGCCATAAAGACACAACACTTCTAATACCTAAACATTTCGAGTATCTTCCCCCTGCCAACATGCGAATTACGTCAACGAAACAAAAGAGGAAAGATTGTCAATCACAAAGCGGCAGTTCACTAGTTCGTGTTGTCACATTTATTTTATTTATGAGTCATCTATAACGGGAGCAAATACACATTGTCGCGCCCTACTAAACCGCAACTATGTCAGGGGTTGTTTCCTTCGACACCAAACGCGTCACCATGCGTTATTCCAGCGACGTACCATCGCTATTTCCACCCCAAACCAAAAATGTCCTCATTTAACTATAATAATAATACTAACTTAACTTTTTAAACTTAGTGGAGTTCCATTCTTTATAGATCCTAAGTTTCTGTTGATTTTAGATCTTCAAATATCTCCATAATACATTTTTTTAATGAATATAATATACAGAACCAATGAAAATTATTCAAAAGAGTCATTGGGTCGTATTGACATATAAAAAGATTATGCTTATGCTGAAAATTACACAAAAGATAAGAAAGCGGAAAACATAACAAATAAGATAAACAGACATCTAGTAAAAATTACAACTTAATGAAAAAATGGAAAATTTAGGCTAATGAAGCAAAAACGCAATTTATTATATTTAACCAAAAGAAAACACTAGAAAATCACAAGATAAAATTTAATGGACAAGAAATAAAACAAACAGATTCAGTAAAATATTTATGAATAACTTTGGACAGAAAACTGAATTTCAATGAACATATAAAAAAGACAAGAAGAAAAGTAGAAGTAGCTAGAAAATTTATAGGAGGGTATATACATGAAACAAACCCTCTAAAAAAGAAATTAAAACAACAAATTTATAACTCGTATATAAGATCGGTAATGTTATATGGAGCACCAATTTGGAATTCTACGTCAGATGAAAATATAAAATCATTAGGAAGAAGAGAAACAAAAATTTACAGATTAATATAAGAAGCAGAAAGGCATACAACTAATGCAGAAATTAGAGAAAATAAAACAGAACAACAGAACAGAACACCCATTGGAAAAGAAACAGTAGCACAAATTGGATAGAGTGCCAAATATAAATTAATTCATCATAGAGCTAATATACCACTAATAGGAACATATGAAAATAAAGGAAAAGCTGGAAAAACACAAAAAGAATCAAGATAATTGGGACACAGCCAAAATTAGTTCCAAAGGAAAATTACAAAAAGAGGAAATTAAGGAACAAAAACAAAAGAAATCAGGTGCAATTGCGAAACTGGGGAAAAAATAAGAAGAAATTAAAGAAAAATTAGGAAAAAAGGGCTAAATTAAAATGAAATGAAATTCCAGAATATGGAATGGACTAGTTTAGTGATTTTTTTTTATATTTGCATCTTATAAAATAGGTTTTTAGTGGTTCAACTGTACAAATAAAATTTTTATAAAATTAATCCTCTAGCCACAATCGGTTTTTGAAATTTAAATTTAATGGTTACATACGTCATAAGTGGTAAGTGACGTGTTTCAATAAGATTGGTAGAAAATTTGCAATGTTGTCGATATGCTTTAATATTAACCGAGAAACTTATCTCTCTCTCTTATTTGTTGTCATTAAAAAGAGATAAACATATCGATATTTTTGTTCTCTGATTGACACTTTATCAAATAAGGAGTAAAACAGTAAACAAAATATTCTGTCATTTTCGTTAGTTTAATTTGTTGTTTGGTTGTGTTTGGTTTATAAAAGAAATTACTTCTATACTATTTTTTGTTCGAAAATAAAAATCCCTAACACCTTCTCTTGGTGTTATAGCGGTTCCTTCAAAAATAACCAATAGAAGTAATTGTTCTCTCGGGGAGCAACCCTTCCATCGGTACAGTGAGAGAACGAATTTCAAGAATACCGTTTTGGCATTTTCAATAGAACCACGCCCACTTTCTATTGGCTGTTCTATTCTATCACCGTCAAGAATAGGGGTCTTCTTTGTTTATTACAAATAAACACGATTTTCTCTCCTGTCATATATCTTGTCAACTGGTACAATCAGTTAGTCACAGAACACGGTGTTTTGTGTCGCCAGTTCTTTGAGAATACTTGAAACGAACGTAGCTAAAATGTGACAACGTTGACTTTTAAACACACTTCATTATTGGTTATTAGTTGGCGCTACGTTTAAAACTTACTAATTATTTATTGGTAAATTTTACGAAATGAGAAAAATTAATTGCAAAATGAATACCAATATAAGTAAGTAGGTATCTTATCCTAAATATATATTGCTATCATTTTGATTAATATGATCCTACTAAACTAGTCCATTGTAGTATGAAGTTAATTTCAAAAATGTATGGTATGGATTTATTTTATTTCTGCGAACCTCACTACGCTCGACACGCAGAGGAACGTTTACCGCATCCTATTCTCCACTGTTTCCCATCTGCAGTGTCTGTTTCCTATAGGTTCCTTTTTTTCATTGCCTCTCTTATTTCTGAATTTCAACTTTTCCAAGGTATTCCTCTTTTTCTTCTTTGTTCTGACTTCCATTCCCATATTGTTTGTGGAATCCCGTTTGCACTCATTCCCCTCATATCTCGTATCAAATTAATTGTTTTTTCTTCGATTTTTTCAGGTAAGGTTTCTTCTATTGCCATCATTTCTTTTATTTGTTGATTTGGTATTCGATCTAAAATTGTTTTCTTATACATGCTCTCCAAAACATCATCTCGGTAGCCTCTAATTTTTGTCTGTCTTGTTTATTTAGTGTTCATACATCTGAGCCATAGATGGCGCTACTTTTAACGAACGTTCTGAAAATATGTTTTTATATCTTGCACTCATAAAAATCTTCATTATAAAACCTATTTGCGTATCGTAATGTAACTTATTTTACGCACGCAAATTTTTGTTTTAAATGGTTGGCGACATTAGTGAAGTATATCCTTAGACTAGGAAAGAGAGAGGACAGCGCATGGCAATGAAAACCTTATGCGTGAGAGTGAAGCCAATTTTGAAACGTTTGGTGGCAAACAAATTTGGAACATCGAATTGTATTTTTTTAGTTTTTTATTAATATTCACCTTTTTTAATAAACTGAATAGACATTTTAAAATGGTTAATTGTGTAGCTTATAAGTGCAATAGTCAGAGTGCTAAAAAAGAGCAAGGAATTTCATTTCATAGGTAAAAAGTATTTTAAAACTATTTCCTTGAAATTTATTTTTATTAATATTACAGTTTTCAGGTAATAGATGTTTAACTAAATCACATATGTTATGTACGATAACTTAAATTAATTGTACATACATTTTGAACATTGTTTTCATTCAGTTTTAAAGATTATTTTTCAATTAATTGTTATTATTTTCTCATAGATGTAATAGTTTTGCAGTGGCGTGGAACAAAAACATATATTTAAAATAGATAAAATAGATTAAAATTGTAATATTTATTAAATAAATATGTTTTAAAATGATTGTTCTTTTTTTTTGATTTAAAGACTTTTTTTAAATTAGATTTCTAATACGAAATAATGAAAAGGATTATTTAATAATCGTCTAAGAAAAATCGTATGATACGCCTATGTCAATATTGACCGCCATTAGTTTGGTGGTAAATGGGTTACACAGGGTGTGTTCGGGGAGCACGCTATTTGCGCCATTTGGCGCTATCATGTACTATTCCTCGTTTACATTATATGGCTCTTGGCGCTACATAGCTCGAAAGCGTGCTCCCCGAACACACCCACGAATTGATTCGAATGCGCAGTCCTCTCTCTTTCCTTGTCTAAGAGTATATCTAATGACAAGAATATTGACAGTGACATTTGTGGCTAATAGCAATTTATTAATTTTATATTGTTCTTTAAGAAAGTATTTATGAATATGAATATAATATTTTACTTATATAATATATTATTATTGGTATATTATTCATTTTAAAATATTTAAAAACATTAACATTTGATAATTTAAATGTCAAAACTGTCAAATATTATAAATTACACAGTGTTACCGACATACTTTTTAAAATCAAAATTTTCGTAATTTACATAAAAATAATAAATTAATTAAAAAAATGGCAAAATATAAAAAATATTATAAACAACTTATTTCATATGGCTGTTGTGACACTCGTTCTTTAAAAAACTCATCGCTTGGCGATTCGTTTTTTAAACTTGAACTCGTGTCATAACAGAATTCCATATGAAATGCGTTGTTTAATATACTATTCTTGGATTTTCTTGAGAGATTATTATTCCAGATTACGAGGTGTAATTTTTACCTTTCCTGATTATGTGTTGGGTATATTGAGTCTGCTGTTACTGTGACTCCAGGATATTTATATTCTTCTATATGTTTATCGTGGCCATTTGCACCAATTACCATATATATTTTGTACATTTGTAGCATAATATGTTAAAAATTTAAATAAATTGCAGTGTTGTGTTGTAGTTGATAAATAATATACAGAAAACTAAAAAAAATGAAAATTTTACCGAAATATGGGACAAAATTAAAATTTTAATACAATAATCCTACAAATAAAATTTGTATTCATTTTGTGTCTGCGAACCTCGCTGCGCTCGGCACGCAGTGGTGTATTTGTAAAATTTATTGTGTACTTTGTAAGAAAAAAATAAGCAATGTCTTGCCAACAGATTTTTGACAATAAATACTAAACTCGAGGAGCTGTCTGTGGATGAGTGATACATCCTAAAAGCCACGCTATGTCAGTGGTCCTGGGATTCAGAAAGGAATTGGTCAAGAACTGGATGTAAGTCAAGCTACAGTATCTCGTACAGTGACTGACGTAATTGACAGCATAGTTTACACAGCTATTGGTGTGGTTCACTCTACCCACATATGAATTCTAAAACCAAATTGCCATGGTGATGAGTATATCGAACAAAAATAGCCTTCTACACTGAATGTGCAAGCCTTTTGTGATACAAGAGAATGGTTTAGTTGTGTAGATGTTGCTGATGATGGTTTAACAACCAAGATAATATACTCAAAGTTCTCTAGTCTTAAAAGAAAATCAAATAACACATAATATAATAAATTGTTAATGCCTATAATGACGTTGTATGAAAAATCTGGCGAATTGTTTACGTGCATATATTGCATTTCCCTCCTTTCCAATTTTTTTCGTAGTACTGTCTGTGAACTATAGTTGTTCGATACTGCTCTAGAAAAATTGGCCGTCGAACCTCCTTTTGTCTCATTTCTTTCGTAATTTTGTGTTTTTGATTTTTTCCTTGTTGCCAGAAGAGATTTCACAGTCTGGACACTACTGGATTGTGGTTTGATAGCCGATTCAGTGTCTTCTCGGCTAATAAAAGCTTCACTCTATGCTGAGTAGATATATCGTCAATACCAATCTGCATTCCGCCTGCAATTCTTTCAATTGTAGGATTACTGTCACCTTACACAACCCACAATAACTTTTTCTTTCATTCCAACAGTTTCATTGCATTGTTTCCAGAATTTTAAATCAGTTTTTTCTTTAACATTGCTTTCATATTTTTTATTTTCTTCATCCAGTAGGTACTTTACTTGGTAATAGTTCTGACAGCTTCATCTTTCCTAGTTTTTATTTATGGTGTTTGGGATTTTTTCAAAATCACGGGAGCATTAGCAATTTCATCTGCTATGAACTGCAAATCGGTAGTAGCATTGACATTTTCTCTACTTTCTGCCAACCTGTGTAGTTCATCGTCCAATACACTGATCTGAAGTGGTCGATCCAAGGTAGGATTCCTTCTTTTTTCTGTTCCAAGCATTACATTCATTGCAATCATAATGATTGTTGTGTTCTATTCAGTTTAATTAATTTAATAATAATATTTAATAAGACGTTTTTATTTATTTCTGACAGTATTTATTCTAATGACAGTAAACATCAAAAAACAAAATAAAAAGTTATCTAGTATATATATAATAATTCTCCGGGCTGTAGTAAAAAAGTCAATGATAGAATAAACGATCAGGTGGTCTTCGGGGTCTTGAAGATCTCCTTGGGCCTGTTTGTGGATTTAAAATATGATTGTTCTGTTGCTGCTCAGTGCTCTGCTCTGTAGGACTCGTATTATATGGATATGGAAAGCTATTACATACAGTTGTTGACGTACATGGCGTATTAACATATTCATCGAAATCATCATGACTTGTTGTAATATCTTCGTTCTCTTGGACCGCAGTGGTACTTGTCGAATTTCGAGTCGATACTTCTGAGGATTGGTTGTCACATTCAAAATTTTGAGAAATCACAGTGGGTCTAAAAACTCTATCCTGTCTTCTGAGTGGTAGTGGATATGGTTGTTGATTGTTTTGCTGTCTTATTTGATTTTCCATATTTTTTGATTGTGTTAATTCGGTTTTAGTTATAGGCTTCTTAATATTGCACGATCGAAGTTGGTTGAAATGTCTTTTTATTTTGTAGCCATCGTCCAATTCAATTATGTAATGTAATTTCCCAAGCGATTTATAACAGTTCCATACTTCCAATAAATGTTTCCATGATAATTTCGTGACTGTACTCTTGTTCCGATTAAATAAAATTGATCAAAATTTGGTTGAATTGCATTATTTTTATCTGTTTTTTGAGGTAATATAAGATCTAATTTTGTACGAATATTCTGACCAAACAACAATTCTGCGGGTGTCTTCCCATTTAAAAGGGGTGTTGTTCTAAACTTAAGTAAAAATCTATGTAGTTTCTCATGTATAGTTCCTGGTTCTTCAGACATTTTTTTCATTTTTTCTTTAAATGTTTGCACATATCTTTCTGCTTGTCCATTGGTAGCCGGATATCCTGGAGCAATAAGTCTTTGTCTTATCCCATTTCTTTTACAAAATTCAACAAAATCTATTGATTTAAAAATGGATGCATTGTCACTAACCATTATTTCTGGTAATCCGTAACAACTGAAAATTTCTCGTAGATAATGGATTGTACCAGAAGTGGTTGGTGCATTTCTAGACATTTTAATTTCGGGCCATTTACTCTTTGCATCTACAACTATAAAAAAATGATGATTTAAAATTGGTCCAGCATAATCTATGTGAACCCGTTGCCAATTTTTTTCCGGCTCTTCCCATTGGTGTAGAGGTGCCTTCTTGGGAGTTTTCTTGATATCACAACAGGCTTTACAACTATTAACTAAATTCTCTATGTCTTTATCAATACCCTTCCAGTAACAGTATCGTTTTTATTTATTTCTGACAGTATTTATTCTAATGACAGTAAACATCAAAAAACAAAATAAAAAGTTATCTAGTATATATATAATAATGATCCACAATTGTTTTATTTTAGGCAACAACTAGATCAGTGATTTGAATGCATCACAATCCTTATTTAAGTTTTATCACGGATGCACGGAAAATTTTAGTTGCCTACGCCAATGTGTCTCCAAATACATCCCTCCGCGGTTGTCAAAATGTCGGTCACAGGACAGGTCCACTCTCCACTCTAAACGAAACTATTATTAAAATCCATTGTTCCTCGGATATAATAGAGCACTTTTGAAACCAACTGTAAATTTTGGTTAGTCTTTATATAATATACTCTTTGGTATACTCTTAACAAAAGACAAGTAATACGTTGAGCAAATTTCGGTGAATGGTCTGCATGAAAATTCATATAAATAATAAAAATTGGCGTATAATAGAATCATCAAAATTTTACTTTGGCGTGTTAAAGTGAAATTCTTTGTACGAATGCGGGTAAAAAATTTAATTTTTAAAATTTTAATACGTAAAGCAACTTTCATGTGTGGGAAACTCGATTGCATTCTATGAAAGAATTTTTGAAGAAGGTAAATTTTAGAGTGACCCACATATTGGCATAAATATTTACGCCAGTACGAACATCATACATTAGATATTAACAGTATATTGTTATATTAAAAAAATCTTTATTTCTAGGTAAAACTTAAATTGTGCAAAGTTACGTCGGTCTCATTTTGTAATAATATTTTATTACTTCCGGTTACTGTTTTATGAGAATCACTTTATAGAGGTTCAGAGAAATTGGCAATAATGTTGTTTGAAGAAACTAACCCATAATAACAGTAATGTTTTAATTATATTATTTATTACTAATAAAATTTAAGTAGTACTTTTAAATAGATTATTTAAATTTGTATAGATTAGTCATTACAAAAAATACAAAAATCTTTCCTACATTGATATTTGTACAGAAAAAGAGTATAGAGTTGGAACAGATACTTTACATGGATACAAATATCTCGAGCAAAAGGAGTTGGACAGCGACCCAATTTTCGGAATGGTGCCAAAATATAGTTCTGAGGAAGTCTACTACACAGACGGCCCAAAAACCGAAGAAGAGCGTGAGCTGCTCTATTTATGGTAAAAGAAAATAGCAAAGCCTCTCTTAATCTAGTGCGATAAGCGACAGTGTTACAGGCAGAGATATTCCTTGAAATGTACAGGCAAAAGATATTGCCATATTCTCAGACAGCCAAGCGGCCATAAAGGTAACGGAGATCAATTCAAGCCTGGTCTAGGACTGGCTTGAAGTCTTGGCAGAAGTGGACAGCAAAAACCCCATTCATAGTGGGCAAAAGGAGTATACGAAGAGACAGACCTACTAGCCCGAGAAGCAGATCAAAGACTCCTAACCCTTCTGTGGCTTAAAAAAATGAAACCATAAAATTGCCCATGGAAGATCACCAGAAGTGAGACAGTTGAAAGAATGCATAAAATTTAATTTTCTTTCATTTCTTCTTCTTTTTGATTAATAATTTTAAATTCTGATAGTTTATGTCATCATGACATAAAAATCAAATTTTGATTTTGAACATTTCTTTTAATTTAATTTATTTCTTGTATTTTGGTAAAATTTTTTTTATAATGTGCGCATTTATGAGGCCAAAAATTATTAAACCTCACGATAGTAAGTTTTTAATTGAACTATTATAATATTATGTTAAAAATTTATTATAATTTTAGTTTGTGCTGAAGAAGAAAATAAACATTTTCGAAAGCTTTACAAATATAAAGAGCTTACATTAATTGCCCTCAAAAAAACTTTTAATTTTAGTTAATTTATATATCTCTTCAAAACTTTTACACTAATTTTTCTACCACTTAATTATATAATATATACTAAACAATTGACTAACGTTTTCCAAGTTATTTTTCGACTTTTGACATTCATTTGAATATGTTTCACTTTATCACGGAGTACCAGACACTGCCGTACACACTAAATTAAAGGATTTAAAGTGTGTAACTCGATGTTTAGGAGTACACATTATTTATAGTCGTACATTTTTCAACTCCAAAAGCACCGATTGCCCATCAACAATCGTTGACAATTTTTTTTTAAATAAATAACGGTGAATACTTATAATAAATTACGCTATAAATAAATTATATTTTATTTCAATAAGTTACCATGACTGGGACCGTGTCCATGCCAGCTGGATATTCTTGATTCGAATGATTTACTGTGCCTGAACGAAAATTTAAACAAGATAATTTTAAATATCAATAAATATTCGATTTTAGCCATTAATTAATTAACTTCGTCCATTTTGACGGGATATTGGAATTTCCGACACTATTTTTAACATCACTAAATATGGTAATCTTTGATAAATAGCATTGGGGTACAACCAAAAATTGAAACTTTCAGAATTCTGAAATGAATTTTAAAATTAAAGACCCTTTTTATTGCATTTTAAGCTTTTCAAAAACTTTTTCAAATTATTTAAAATTATTTTCAGTTTCAACAATTAAAAACTGGTTTTAAGTATGTTTTGTTTAAAATTGTATTGACCTTCAATTTGTTTAACATGGGTAAAAGAAAACTACATCATCCAAAATTAGTTTCTTTATTTTACAGATGTTTTACTAATATTTGAAAAAGATTACATACTTGAATTATTTTAGAGAGACGAGAATTTGTGTAGCATGTTACTTCAGCTTAAATTCCAATCGTCGAGCCCGAGGTGCCTCGGCGAGATGATCAAGCACTTCATCTGAGGAGATGGGTATTTCTCTGTGAACGTTTAACATCGTTAATCCGTTTAGTCTTTGCTGTCCTGTTGCGTTGCTCAGGTAGGTTTCAACCCTCCATAGAGTTGAGAAAGTCCTCTCACTTGAACTAGCTGATACTGGGATTGTAACCAAAATTTTCAATAGTTTGTGAATGAATGGAAATATTTCCTTCTTGCAAGCCATGAAGTAATCCATGGCTTTTTGGAGGTTATTTCTGCTTCCTTTAACCTTGCGTGCCACAGATAAAGTTCTCCAAGCGCTGCCTCTTCGCTGGTTTGTAAGTCTTGTTTGTAAAACTCAACAAGCTTTTTCATGTTAACGCAGTTAACGAATAGAGCACAAAGTGCATCCCAATGGGATGGGGTTACGACCCCCGAAACCCCCCTGGTTACTCCTATGGTCTAATTCCGCATGTTTTAGATAGTTTCTGGGAAAACAATGCCTGGATACATTTGTTAGATAAATAATTCTTGCACTGTGGCATTTAAACAAACATTTTTTGACTTATTACTCACATGAAAGCTATGCTTTTAGTATTAAATCAAAAAAATTAAACCACACATACAACAAAGAAATAATCGTAGTAATAAAACTCAAAGTCTATCCACAACGTTTAATAGTTAGGTTCAAAAGTTAGTGCAACATGTTTCAGTCTTCAGACCATCATCAGGCTATAAAGAAAACAATTGTAACAGGAGAATCAAAAATAGTTATAAAAAGAGCGAGTGGTGTCGGTTGTCCGATTACATCAATGATTAAAGTCAAAACATTTCAAATATGACAAATAATTACAAATAGAAATAAAATACAAGTTTAAAGCAAAAAGTTAAAGGTATATGATTTTGCAATAAGTAAAACTACGGCAAAACAGCAAGTTAATTATGTTACACAATCAATCTAAACTCACCTGTATGTGCAGAACGTAGGAATTGCAAATAATTTAAATTTAAAACTTAAACATCCATGAATAAGTGAAGAATAATGGATGAATAAGAGAGTTATTATATAAAAAAGAAGAGGAAAAAGGAACTTCAGAAGTTATAAAGATAGAGAATGATGGGTGTGTTGGTTAAATTAAAGTGGATAGAAAAGTGGGACCATATTCATGCTAAGAATGTTGTATCCCAAAAGAAAATTCAAATAACAAGTGTTACATTACTAAAAGAAACAAGAAGAAAAAAATACATGAAGAGGACAAAAGGAATGATTGTAAAAAACAATCAAAAAAAAGGAGAGATCCATGATAGAGGTTCGATCTCCTTATAATCAAGAAGACAGGTCGATTCTAAACCGTGAGTAAAGGTTCCTGTTAGTCTTCTCAATCTCAGCAGTAATGCTATGTATATTAGGATGAATAGCATAAAGTACATTTCAAAATCGCCGAACTGGAATAGTATATTACATAACGAGTGTGGAAAGTGAAGTATTACGCACGAGAGAAGTTTAGCACGAGCCACGTAGTGGCGAGTGCGGAAACGTAACGAGTGCAAGAAATACACTTTCCAACGCGTTGTGTACACGATTTTTCCTACGACCCCAATATTTCTTATAATAATAAATATTTTAAATTTATTTATAAAATTTATTTTAATTGTTAGTCATGTTAAAAATTAGGATTTAAACGATTTTATATATTGTATAGAAATATAATTAATTAGAATCAAATAACCACCTTTCTCAGGAATTCACATCAAAATTCTTTATTAGCTAAATGACATTTTAATTTTTTTTGTTGGCTCTATAAAAATTAAAAGTAAAATTAATTGAAAAGTAATGTAATAATAATAGACACAAAGATAATTGTGAACAGAAAAACAAACATAACTTCAAAAATCCACATTCGACACATGCACGGAACATAAACACAATATAAAAAAGAAGAATAAACTGTTTTTCTTTCTAAAAGTGTTTTTATAAAAATAATAATACTGAATAAAAATAAATAAAATATGTTTATTTTTTAAAAATTTAAAAACCTATAAGAAACTTTTTCTTTATTCTTACTTTATACAGAAAAATTTGTATTGACAATTACAATACAATATTTGACACAATGAAGATTTAAAAAAAATAAATGGTCCTTGCTTTGACATTCATGTGTTTTTACCTTAGAACAAAAAGAAACAGGAAGGAGTCTGTCATATATTATCTTTAAGGAAAATTTGCGACGGAAGTCGGCCATCTTGAAGCTCCTTGTATGACTCATTGTTTATGTTTACAGTATGCTGTCAAAGCAATTTTTGCATATAAATGTCAAAAATGAGCGCATAGGCGTATCATTCGGTTTTTATAAATACAAAATGATTTAAAACACTAAATTTATTCACATACTTCATTGGTTGGAATTTAATCAAAATAAAAACCTTAATATAAATTTTATTTTTTTACGGTACGTCATTGGAAACGGAAATTAAAATTGACAATTGGCCGCCATATGCAAGCTCTTTTCTGGACTCAATGTCATTTTGCATATACTCCTTCCTGTTTCTTTTTATTCTAAGGTTTTTACTATTGATAAATTTGACGTAAATGTCACAGATCATAGAACTATATTTTTTTACTTTTCAATACGTGTATTGATATTTACTTTTCAATACGTGTATTGATATTAGCTACTTTCTTAAGTACAAATAAGTGTGCAAACTAGCACTTTCATATGTGGTCGTAGGAAAAAGTTATACCAGCACCAACGCACTTGAAGAACCTTATACGTACAACTATTTTTGATTCTCCTGATACCATTGTTTTCTTTATAGCCTGATGATGGTCTGAAGACTGAAACATGTTGCACTAACTTTTGAACCTTACTATTAAACGTTGTGGATAGACTTTGAGTTTTATTACTACGATTAACTACATCATCCACATTTGAGAGATGGATTTCCTTTTCAATTAAAGAAATAATCAACACAGGACCTTATGACATTCTCGGATTATTCTCGGAGTTTTACGTATAAATTTCCAATTGAGAAATTTTCTAGCCGAATACCACGCAACCTTAAATTATTCCTGGAAATTTTCAAAATATCGTCAAAAATTTGGATGGAAATAGATGCAGCAACTTACGTTTACATTCTATTAATTTAATTTAAAAAAATAATATAAGTGTTTCTGCAATAAGGATTATAGGTTGATATCTTATCCGCAATATCTAGATATTACTGCCATTAAATATAACGTAATATAATTATTTCTGATAAAGTGCCGGCTTAAGTGAGTACTCAGTGGTGGCGTTAAAAATATTTTTATTTTTTATTCAGCTTGTAATTTAATCGACAATTCTGATGATAATATACCAATCTTCTATTATCCGGATTCTATGTTAATACATTTAAAGAGAGACGCTTTTAATATTTATTTACGTCACAAGTCCAGGAAGTAACTTATTAAGGTGCCGAGTCAAGAATATCTAATCGAGTACCGTAATAATCACTTCACGGACGTGTATCGTACTATATTTTTTTTCATACTGCCTTTGGTTTTAAACGCAATAAAATATGAAACTGAAATGACATATTTGATCATTTTATTAGGAAGTCATGTAGACTGCTGTGAAGAAATTATGTTACTGCATTTATTCTTAACATGGTTGATTTGCTTTATAAATAAAAAATGAACAGCGGTTACCAAGTAACAATGTAAATAAAGGCAGACATAATATTGAATATTTCTGTACACACGAAATATCTGCAGAGAAAATGGATTTGAAATTAGATGAAATTGCTGAGAAAACTGCGGAAGCGATAGGACAAATCATTCCAGTTAAGTCTGCGAAAAGATATGAAAAAGAATATGCGCTGTTTTGCAACTGGCGTGAACAACACAATTTGAAAAGTAGTGCTGATGAAAATGTGATCTTAGCTTACTTTTTGGATGTGTTAAGAACAGTTTTTTTAAAGAATATTCCTTTCAATAGTTTAAATTTTCAGTCAAAAACATTCAACCATTCTTCATTATGGTCCAAATACTGGATGGAAAAATCAAAGATTATGGTTAATGAGAATGTCAAAATATCAAGTTTCCCAAAGTTGATAGCTTTTTTGAAAAAACAAAATGTAGACCATCAGCCAAACCAGTCGAAGGTGCTGACAAAGGAACAAATTGAAAGCTTCATGAGGGGCGCTCCAGATAAAGAATATCTATTACTCAAAGTGATAGCATTACATGGAGTTGCTGAAGGTTGCCGAAGGGAAGAGATCTATAATTTAGAAGTTAGTGATGTGGAGGATACGAGTACTCAGCTAGTAGTTAAGATTAACCAGACAAAAACGCATTTTCGACTAGCTTTCACTGTGATTAACAGTGATGAGGTTCACTATTTGGATGTGTTTAGAAAAGACATGAATTTACGATAACACGTTTCCCTGAAAGCTCTTTTGGTGGGTTATAGACAAGGAAAATGTCTGTCTCAAAGAGCTGGTATACATACTGTTGGCGGAGCACCTAAGAAAATAGCCGAGTTTTTCAAACTAGACCAACCAGAAAAGTATAGAGGTCATTGCTTCAGGAAGGCATCCTTAACGTTGTTGGTCAATGCTGGAGCTTAAAGTTCTAAAACAGCACGGAGGATGGAAGAGTTCTTCACTTTCAGAAAATTATATGGCAAAAACAAGATAACAAGAATGATCCAAAGGGGCGAAGTGATACATCACAGCCACACGTTTTCCGCGATTACAGAAAGCACTGTAAATCCATCACCAACTCCTGCTGGCAACAGCAGTTGTACAATTAATATTAATCTTTAAAAACTAAAATAAAAGCTTAGTTTATATTGATTCACTTATTATTTCAAACAACTTTGGGAGAATTGAAGATTACTGTAAAGTAGAAGTGTACCGTAAAGTATGAAAAAAAAATAATAAAAAAGGCTTTCCCAAAAAGGAAAATAATGTCAAATGCTATTACTTACGTATTTTATAATTTCAGGAATATTTTTTCTTGTTCGTCTATGTAGAATCAATCTTCTGAGAAATATCTTTGCTGACAAAAGAGTTCTCATATCTTTAAATTGTTTCTAAAAAAATAAAATAATATTTCTTGTACAACTAGACCCTATTATCCACAAAGTATTGGTGATGCAGAAGCAATACGACGAACCTTAATTTTTATAAGATCTTTTGGAATCCATTATACCCCTAAATGTGATGATCAAAAAGTGTTATTTGGACATGGCAAGTGGCAGAAGGTTGTCTATTCCATTATTAGAAAGACAAATGACCATAGGATTTACATATATTATATTTTGCAAAAACCAGTAAGACTTCTAGGCACTTCGACCCACTAAGATCTTTCAACAATATTAAAAATTAAAATAACTTTTTTTACGAGGAAGAAGTGGGCTCCTGGCTCCAAAACGGTAAAATCGATTTGGCAACTCCGCTCCGTTATCGTAATATTTAAAATATATTATAACTTTATACTTACTAATAAGTCTTTGTATTAATATTTATATATTAACTAAAAAAGGTCGGAAGTCTTAAAAATCTTTAACAATAATAATAAAAACATTGAATTAATAGTAAACAAAAAATTTTTGATTCTTCCATTGGAGCTGGTGAGTAAATGAAGATGTCCATGAATGAAATTTTGCACAGAGGTAGAAAAAACAATTCTCTTTCATCTGGTATATTCAAAAGTTACTTACAAACGTTCCGAGTAGGCAAAAAATGGATTTAAATGAATTTTTAACGCAAATTCGGCTATATCCGCTGCGCTGTTGCCAAATGGGTTGGTTGTCGTAGTTCTACGGTAGTAGCTTTACCCCGATACTGCAACCATACCTTGAATTATTTAAATTTAAATCAAACTTACAATTTATTAGTTCTTATTTCTTCCGCACTTAACTTAATTCAAGATCTTCATTTAATTGTGCATATTATCTCAAAAATCAAACAATATAACAGAAAAATATCCAATCTTTCAAATTCCATCATTATATGACGCTTACATAAGTACTTTAAACAAATTAATAATAAAAGCCTCGTCTTGTATTCTTGAATAAACATCCAACTGTTGCACTAAAAAAAATTAGCATATGTTTATTGTTGTGTTGATTAATTTTTATTATGAGTTCTCCGCCTATGCGAACAGCTTCTTGTGTGTTGAGTAAAGGTTAAATGACCTATAGATGAGAAGCACACACAGAGCTCGAGCTACTTGAGCGACTAGAAAAATTTCCTACGTGTCCACGAAGGAGGCGAATTAATCTCGTGTTTCATTTCCACTGCAAAATATCGTATTTCAAAAAACGGAATCAAGTGATGCACAACTTGGCTTTTGTTAATTTTTTTCTTTCAACAAGAATCGTGTGACCAGAAATTTACTTGCAGAGTGTTAAAAGAATGTCACGGATTGCTACTGTTAACTGCAAAGTGTAGGGTTACAAAGGAACATGTCGGGAACAGTGTTGGCAGAATGTTATCACCTACATATTTATTTAAATAAGAACTTGTCTTGTCAGAGGCCTGAAGGTGGGACACTCTGTAGTATTTAATTTCTTAAATTAATCACTACGGAAGTTTAACTATAATTTATTTTGTGTTTGATTTAAAATATTAAATGAGTACCAAGAAAAACCGTTTTTTTCTTATTTAGGTGTATTAACTTTTAAAAATAAATACTGAAAATAGTTTAATTCAATTAAGTTAATTAATAAACATGAGTTAGGTAATTGGTAATTGAATGTTTATAGTTTTTTTTATGTTTAAAGGAAAAATGTTTTATTATTTACATATTAGTTCTAGTTCTAGAGGAAAATCCTGGATACTTCTACTCAATGTCTTATCAAAGAAGTTTTCTTTTAACTTGTTTTCCATTAAATGCACATTTTTACCAAAAGATTCAATCACTCAAATCAAATACATTCTGACTTCTTCCTTTTCTCTAATACTTTCTTTATTCTTCCTTCAAAAATACTGCTATTTTACTTCTTCTTGCCACCTTATGTATGTATGAATAAATTAGGGGTGATAAGTACACTGCGACCTATAGGATCTATTGTGTCCCCCCTTACTTGCCAAGTTCTGATGTTTTCTCAGATTTATAGCAGCTCTTCGAGTCCTATTTCCTGAGGAAGTTTAGGACATCGTCGGGCTTCAAATCAGGTAGATCCCCCTCTTCTATTTCATGTGCTCCTAGGTATGTGGCCCTAGAATTCTGCAAGGCAGAGCATTCTGAGAGTATGTGTATTGAGGTTTCATCCTCTTCCTTAAAGAATTTGCACTTTGCTTCATATGCTAACCCTAGTTTCTTCATGTGGCTTTTTAACCGGCAATGCCCGGTTAGTATTCCCGTTAAAATTCGGAGCCATTTTTTACTGAGGTTGAGGCAGCTAAGAGATCTCTTTTGGTCATAGTCCCTCAGTAGTATTTTAGATTGCCTCAGTCCTTCCAGCTGATTCCAGTACTAGGATTTTTCCTTCTCCATTTCTTCCCTTAGTTTACCTAAGATTACTCTACTGCTGATCCCACAAGATGGTTCTGGTCCCAAATGTGGGATTTCAGCTCCTTTTTTTGTCAGCTTGTCTGTTGTTTCGTTCCCCTCTATTCCTATATGTCCCGGGACCCATAGGAGGGTGACAGTGTTCTGCTGGCCTAGTTCATTTAGTTTGCCTAGGCATTCCCAAACCATCTTCGAACTGATTATATTTTAGCTCAACGATTTGATGGCTACTTGACTATCCGACATGATCACAATCTCTTGTCTGCGGTAGTTTCTTCCAATATTGAATTCCACACATCTTTCGATGGCGCGGACTTCTGCTTGAAAGATGCTCGGGTATGTGCCCAAGCTTTCTGAGTATTTGGCTCTCGCTCCAAAAACTCCTATCCCAGTTCCCTCGTCTAGCTTGGAACCGTCCGTATACCACTTTATGGTATTCTGGTTTAAATTCTGTATGGTGTTTTCATCCCATTCAGATTTATTTCTTAACTTTGTGATGAATTTTCTCATAAAGTTGAATTTCTTTGGCATATCATCTTGGGGCATTTCCCAAGTTTGATCAAAATGAAGTGATCGAGGTTTTTCCCTGATAATTCCTTCTTTGATCATTCTATATATCGTTTTCTTCCTTACACTTTCTAACAGAATGTGCAGTGGGGTCAAGTTTAAAATCACCTGCATTGCAGCAGTGGGGCAAGTTCCCATTGCTCCAGTGATACATGAACAGGCTAGTCTCTGAATCTTCGAGAAATTTTTCCTCGTCGTACTCCCTTGTGCCCCAAGCCACTGCCCCATATGTGATTACTGGTCTCACTATTGCTGTGTACATCCATTGCAGAATACGTGGGTTGCATCCCCAGTTCTTCCCTGCAATGTTCCTGCAAACCATGAGGGCCTTGGTTGCTTTGTGTATTACTTCGTCTTCGTGTTTATTCCAGAGTAACCTGCTATCTAGGATAAGCCCTATAGATATTTTACCTCTGTTTTCCACTCGACGCTGTTCTCCCCTATTTTTATGATTTTTAGGTTCCTTTTTCCTTTTCAAGGCTACTAGTGTGGTTTTGGTGAGGTTGACTTGTCACCTTATCACGAGATAACCTTCTGGATGAATAATAAAACAAGAAATATATATGTTCAGCTCCCATATCTGTACAAAGTGCAGAGAAAATCCTCGATATTAATGACCTAGACTTCTCGATGGATCATGCAATGTGTCCAAATAAAATCCAAGAATTTTTCCTTCGCATTCGCTTGGAAACTATTATTTTTTTATCTCCACTAATTTCAAGCTTGTAAAGCCCAAATTTAAATAAGCTTGGTGATATTTTAGGGTTTTGGACTTGCTCGTCATTCCAATAAAAGAGGATTATAAAAAAACGGTTTGTTGATAAAACAGTGAAGCGAGAAAAAGTTAAAAAACAGACGAAAACACAAAATAAGGAGAAAAATTATTCCTCTGGCTCTAATAAAACAATAGAATAAAATATTGGTAAATTTGTATGAGTGTGTTCATTTCGTTTTTTGACTGCAGCTCCTAACAGATATTAGAGACCACCAAAATGATCTACAGCTTAGAGAATGTTCTTGTACTTTTTTCCAAATATTACCAGATGTTTAGCCAGTCTCTAGAATCCGCTGATCATTGATCTTTCTTTGTACTATGAAGCAAGAATTTCTTTAGCATCCATGTGTCAATCATTCGACGCCATGTCAGTACGGTTTGGCAGCTAAATGTGCTGGAGTAGGACTGAGGGGACCAAATGTTTGGTTATCGCTACTTCTTGGTAATGCCCGAACGATCTTTCAGGCAAAGATACACGCTATAGATGCTAGGGTCTAGGAGTTTCTATTCTTACATACAGCTAGGCAATTTTAAAGTCTGTAAGTTCACAGAGATAATACACTCACCACAAAAAGCATCGCATAATTTTAAAAATTGAATTATGGTGTAATTTTGATAAATCCTATACATTTGTATTGATTACATTTTAAAATTTCTTTTGTGCAGTACGTTTGTTTAATTTTTCATTTGGAAGTGTCTAGAAAAATTTTAAGAAAAAATGAGTAATTTAACTCCAGAATAAGCAGCTAAAAATCGTGGCTTTAGTTGAAGATGGACGATCTCAGGAATATGTTGCTGAAGTAATGGGAATAAACCAATCCAGCGTTTCTAGAGTCTTAAGAAGGTTAAGAGAAACTGGAAGTTATAATAGAAGACCAGTTCCAGGACGTCCCAGGTGTACTAATCCTGCAGATGACCGTTATTTAAGAACTCAGACTTTGCGGACTCGTTATGTTACAGCCAGACAACTGCAAAATGTTCTCTCTGGATTCTGTAATGTTAGAATATCTGTCAATACGGTTAGAAACAGATTAAGGAATTTTGGAATCAGACCCAAAATGCCTGTTACTGCTCCATTGTTAACCAGAGCACACCGTGTGGCACGTTTAAGGTTCGCAAGAGAACATGTTAATTGGGATATTAACGATTGGGCTAATATTCTTTTTACGGATGAATCAAGATTTTCACTTTTTGGATCCGATAGACGTTTTTTAGTTTATAGACGCGCAGGTGAGCGATTTGCTCAATGTAACATAAGAGCAGCCAGAAATTATGGAGGTGGTTCGATTATGGTATGGGGAGGCATCTGTTTTGAAGGCCACACTAAGTTAATTGTGTTTCGTAGCAAGTTTTGGATTAGCCAGCAGTTAGTCTAGACCTAAATCATATTGAACATGTTTGGGACTACCTGGACAGGCGCATAAGAACTCTTAATATCGCTCCAGACAACCTTGATGAGCTGGAAAATGTTTTAATAGAAGAATGGAAAAATTTGGATTTGGTTTACATAAGTGACCTGATAAGAAACCTTCCACGGAGAATGAGAGATGTTACAAGAGGTGGCAGAGGTGCAGTTATAATAAATAAAGAAGCTGATAGATTCGCAAAAAAAAAAGAGTTGAAAACACTTTTTCTTGATCTAGATCCCTTTTGTGTTCTCACGAATAGCCACACCAGGAGTTTCGCTGTATCCTTATCAAATTAAAAATCTGCCCCTTAGAAAGCTGATTAGTTCTAAGAAAGTACTGATAACTTTTAATGATTTGTACAACTTAAATCGATGTAATCTAATCTTATGGTGTATTTCGCGTTCTACAGGAACTTTAAATGTTTTGAAGACAAGTCCACATCTGTTCTACCTTTTAGTAACTTAGAATTGGACGAAATGAACATCAAAATAATAATCAAGTTTTTAAATGGGTTGAAAAAACTACAAATCTCGGAGTTATCATAGACTCAAAACTAAGATTTTCTGATCACGTTTCGTATGTGTTACAAAAAGGTTATGCAAAACTTAAAGCTCTTTACCCAAATAGACATGTCTTATCCTCGAAACTAAAAACTAATCTTTGCGATGCACTAGTTCTCTCTCATGCAAATCACTGCGACTATGTTTACGATTCATGCTTGAGTGCGTTCGACAAAAAAATACTCCAAAAATTACAAAATTCGTGCTTAAGGCTGATTTTTGGAATAAGAAAATATGAGCGAATATCTCACACCCTTGCTTATAACCGTTGGTTATCTATGGAAAATAGAAGAAAGTTACATTCCTTAACACTGTTTCATAAGGTTATTATTACAGAAAAACCACCTTACCTGTTAAATAAAATTCGATATAGAAGTGACATACACAATATCAATATTAGGCACAAAATAAGGATATGAATATTAGCCAATTTAAACGTAAAACTTTTGAGATGTTGTATAACGACCAATTTTTTCTTGCAGAGTAAATCGTGCTAAATTAAAAAAAAGAAATCGGGTTCTTGAGGAAGGAACAGCTATGCTTATCTTGCGCCTTTTAACCAACATTATTTGTTTTTTTTTTTTTACTGTTTCTGTTTACTCTTTTTTTTTGTTTTTCTCTTGTTGGTTAATAAAGTCATTATTATTATTATTATTTTTGGGGGTTCTCATCTTATTAGGATGGTTTCATTAGTCAGTGGGGCTTGTGGCCAATCACTGGGCGGTCATGTTTAAAATAATGAATATTTCAATTTAAATAATGAACGAATTGTTTCCATAAAACATTAAACTTTTGACAGTGATTAATTGTTCCCTTGTTGTACCGATATAATATGTATCTATATTTTATTATTGCAGTTGTATCACTCAACTACCGCATAACAAACCTCCCTATTGCAAAAATTAAATCCTTTCATAAATTATATAATTACGATTTGGACGCATTTTGCGCCAGCATAAAATTGTTACATTTGCAGCAAACTTTTTCAAGCGTAATTCGAATTAAATTCCAAATTGTTTTCATTGATATTTTATAGTTGAACATGGTGGAATTTGTAATTGAACAGAAGTAATAATAATGCGGCCTCGCAAACAAATTTCCCACGTATTTAATGTATTACGACCACGTCCTCTAAACCATTAAGACATATTCTAGCCTATGTAGATACTTAACATTGTCCAGTATATCTGTTGCAGGAATAATAAAGTAAACTGTATTGTTTTAAGTACTCGAAAAATGTAGTGCCATCAAGTAACTCGTTCAATAAAAATAACAGCGCTCAAGACACGATCATAGGTAGTGGGAAAATGTTGGTGAGATTTTATTTTAACGTAAGGTTACTTTTATAACGGGTGTTTTGGCAAATTAGATATTTTCCCGCGAGTATGTAGGATAATAAAATCTATAACTTGTTTTTTTAACAGTAAAGTATGGTATGCGCCTAAACAAAGGACACTGAAATCGGGAAACCTGTGAAATAAACTGCTCCACAAGAGTTTAGGATATTGCTGAAAATTGTAAATAAATTCCTATAAAATAAATGTGGTAAACTGGTCCACCAACAATTTATTTTATTGGAATTTATTTACTATTTTCAGCAATATCCTTAACTCTTGTGGAGCAAGTGAAACAAGTGACAATAGTTGTCATGGTATTTTTAAACATTGTTTATTCTAACAAACTGTCAAAATGATTCGAAATTGTGCTTACAACGCAAGAAACCATCCTGCTGAAACCATATCGTATTCGCTGGAACTTGAGGGTTACCTGGATCAGGATATAAATTTGCCAACGTTGGAATGACATCATTTTGAAGTAGTGCCAAATAATTGTTGCCATTCAAGTTGCCCTCAATAAAAAAGGGACCAATGATATTGTTCCCTACAATCCCTGCCCAAACATTAACCTTTTGAGGGTATTGAGTGTGTTCTTCTCTCATCCAGTGAGGATTTTCCGTGGACCAGTAGCGGCAATTTTGCCGATTAGCATGACCGTTAAGTAAAAAAGTACCTACACTCATCAGAAAACATAACGTCTTCTAATTGGATAATATTGTTATCCAACATGTCTATCATTTGCTCACAAAAAAAGTTCTCCTATCAAAATCGTCTTCCATGAGCTCCTGAGTAGGTATCATCTTATACGGATGCAATTTATTTTCTTTTAATATGTTTGCTATCGATGTATGGCTAGCATTGAATGTAGTGGATGCCTGTCTACTCGATGTATGTGGGTTTTCCTGAAACTCAAGCAACACATCTAATTTGAGTTCATCACTCAGTGCATTGGCAGATGCTTTTTTTATCTGCCTTACATGACCAAACTCGCGAAACTGCTTTTCTATTTAACTTATTGTTCCTTGGGATATAGGCGGTAAATTAGGAAATTTCTCATGAAATAGGCGAGTTACTTCCTGTTGTGTTCGGATGTTATCTCCGTAACCAATCATTTGTAAAACTGTTATTTTATGCATTTCCGTTAATCTAACCATTTTTCAGAATTGAATTTAACAAACTTTATACTTAAATTACAACAATGACAACTTAAATAAAACAATTTACTACTGCTTGTTAAAATAGCGTTGCCACGGAAATTCTTTAAAGTTTTTTAATGGTTACTATCTAAAAACCACATTGCTATGGTTTTTGTTTACTTTCTCATTATCAAGACCTAAACGGGAAATAAGTTTTAAGTATATTGTAATAAGTTTCGAGTATATTTTAGCGAATTTCGGTAACAACATGATTTTAATTTTTTTATGTTAATTTTTGCATCAAATTTAAAAACAATAACATTTTTGAATAGAGAATGAAGAGACCTTTCAAATGATATATCACAAGCCTATACTTCCCATTTAAAAAATTGGGGGTTGTACCTGTCATTCTAAGGGGGTTGAAGGTAGGGGTTGCATTTTCACGTTAAACAATGTCAAGTAATAATTTAAATTTGACGTGTTTCGGGATTTTTTATAAATATGTACAGTAACCGAAATAAGGAATTTATTCCATTTGGCTTTTACACACTGTATAATTCTCATAATCCATTTTTGTAATGTATTGAAACTTTTTAAATGGCATTCTGCATATTGACCACTTCATTGTATTTAAAATCTTTCGATTTTCTATTCTCTACCAACTTTCCAACTGAATAATGCATGCGCTAGAGTTACGAATTCTGTCAAATGAATAAAAAAATCTTTATGATGTAAAGTTTAAAGCACAATAAGTCAGTATGGGTGTTATGAAAAATAACTAACGTTCTGACAAAGCTACTTTCAAGTATTTATCGACCATAATAAAATTGATCGCATTATAAAACAGACTGACTGTAAATGAAGCGTAGGTGAGTGAAAAAGTGTTAGTATAGATGCTGTAACCATTGTGTGAATGGGAATTGTGACCGAATCATGTCAAGTTTGCCGTATATACTGCTGTAGAATACTTTTATGTCAAAAAAATGTTTATATCCTTATTGTATTCTAATTGTTATTTATTTTATTGATATTTAGTTTATAATAATGAATAATAACAGTAAATTAGGATGATAAACATTATATGTATAAGATAGTATGTGTTATATGGGGTGTACACAATTATGTTCATTGAAAATAGTATTTTGAGATAGTTTGGAGGTAAGAAAACCAAAGAATATAATCTTTACATATGCAAACGCTTAATCTTCAATGTTTTGTGCTAAATTATAGCCAATCATTCTGTTTTTTTCTGATAAAACCACTATATTAAAACTAATAATGATTTAGAGTAAAGCGCGTTGTCATATCTAAATTTTACGTTACCAGTTTATAGCAGAATCAAAATATAGTAAGCAGTAGAGTTGTAGGTTGTGGAAAATTATAGATAATACACAATACTAGTACGATTAAAAGGTATTATTTATGACAAAAATCAGTAATGAGCTTGTAATGAGTAATACTTATACATTTCCTAATTACTAATCAGTTAAAATTCATTATTTTTTGTATAGTGTTAGATATTTATTACAACTAGTGGCAACGCTGTACGCAACGATATTTCTGTCTTTGTCACTTTACCGCAACTTCCATCACATCGTCGCAGGCCACAGTAACGTAAATGCAAGCACGAGCGTATCATTGGTTTCTGAATTATACAGTATGAATTGTAGTAAAGTCGTTTTACCAGTATTGACAAAATCATAGAACTGTCAAAAATTCAATAACAATATTGAACAAAATTTTCTTGCTTGGTAATACCTTTTGACGAAAAATAAAAATCTAAAAATTAACTATAAAGACAAAAAGCTAAAATTTTGAATTAAATTAAAAACCATATTATGGTGGGTCCCAAGAATAGATACAGTATTACCCCGTTGAATAGTAAACTAATTACCTGGGTAATAAAGGTCCTTGTCAGTAAACCTTCACAAGAATTTTATTTTTTCCCACTTCTTTGTGTCAAACAAAAATGTATTTGTCCAAAAGTTCCTTAAATTTTGCCATTTTCTTGTTGCACCCCAGAGCTTTTTCCTAAGATGGTGCTAAAGTGTTGCCCCAAGTTGCATTCCATAATTATTGTGTTTACCCTTCTTCCAACTGGATTTTCGTCACGTTTACTGATTCCAACCAGTTCTAAAATATTTGAGCTTAAGACCGATATACGATGGCGAACAAACCTATTGGTTTGCTGAAAAAAGACGCTGGAAAAACATAACCAGTATATTGGTGAACAGGTGACGTATCTGTAAACAGGAAAAATGTCCTTCATGCAAATACACCTAAACAGGATAGCTGCAGACGATCTAAACTGAAAAAAACCATTAACGAGGCAAAAGAAATCCTGGAAAACCTTAATTGAGGAGTTAGAAACCGACATTTCGAGAAAAGCTATCAGATTGCCTTGGAAAAATTTAACACCAGATCAGTGACAACCTTAAGCGACGAGAAAGAGTTAAAAACTTTATTTCCAGAGTACCCGATTAGAATGTGGCGAAAAATTTCCTTGGACAGTATTATTGTCCCAATATTTACCTAACAGAAACTGCTGAAGCAAACAAAAATATAATAGTAAGGAAAGCTCCAGGAACAGAAGAGCTACCACCAGAAATCCTCAAGGTAGTTATTAATACTTACCTAAAATTTCACTTGCTATTCAAGGAAAATTTCCCACGTAAGTGGAAAGTAGCTGAGATAGAAACAAACAACATATCAGTAAGAAAAAATCTACAGACCAATATGCTTGCTAAACATGATCGGGAAACAATTTGAACAAGAGGCTTCCCAGATGACCTTGCAGTAGTTGTTGATTCAAAAAACATACCAATCATATGGAAGCAACAACTAATAAGATATTTGAAAATGTGACTTAATGGATGCATAGCAAAAAACTTAAAGCTGTACCTAAAAAAGCAGAGGCAGTTCTGTTCAAAGGAAAAAGAACAATAAGAAGTGGTGCGATCAGTATACGGGGAATTAGTGTCAGCGCTCAGAAAAATATAAAAAACCTAGGAGTTCACCTAGACCGGAAGAAAACTGACGGAAAAAACAAGCAAGGCAGAATAATGCCTAAAATAGGTGGGCCGAAAAACCAACAAAAACTTGTACAGAAATATGATACAGAAATTAAGAGAAGATTGCGATCAATACAATGATGCACTGAAAGCATTGATGATGGTAGCTAGAAAACTATCGATGGACATTCTAGCAGATGAGAGAGATATAAGGACAGGGAAGATGTAAGCAAGAAGAAGGAGTGGCAGAATGGACCAATGGACTAATACCCGAGCTTCAACGCTCGGTGAATAGAAAGTACGAAGACATATTTCTACCTCACCCAATTTCTGACAGTGCATAGTACATTCCAAGCACATCTTTATAAATTTAAACTTATTTTTAAATATGCGAGTCTATACTGTGGGTCAGTAGGAAACGAGCATACATTCTTTGAATGTAGGAGTTGGAATGAAGAAAGAAAAAAGATAGAAAACAAAATGGGAACTAATACACTCTTTAAAGATAAAAATGCATGGAAAGCTTCCATAAAGGAAGTTAATAATGCACAGAAGTTAAGAAACGATAGATTACTTAGGTGACCTGTCTGAAGCAATACCTGGGGTTTCTGGTCCAACTGGAAAAAAAGGGTTTTCCATACCTAGATGTTTGTGTATGGACCTTTTTCACAGATTCAATTATTTAATAATTTGATAAAACGCTTCAATTATTTGGATCCAAAACTTATTTGTTTGGTATTATCAATACAATGGATTCGTATTTTCCGTCACTAATGTGCAGCACTTTTATTTCTCAATTTTATATGTTCAAGCGGATCTTTGCATAAAGCTACTTATTTGATTGTTGCAAATATTATTATTTCAGCATTATATTTTGGACATTCAATAATATTGTTTCGTGTTTTAAATAAAATTACAGCCGATGTTGCTGAAGCTAAACTATATAAAGCAGCTAATAACATGGTTTACAGTTATTGTCCCAGAAACTTAATTCTATTAGAAATGTAGTAGACGTAATTTATTTATCTGGTATCAATAATGTAAGTGTTATCGATCAAATAAATGATACCTTTTATATTGTTTATTCACAAATTTACCGTATATAAATAATTCAAGCAGATTTTAGCACGAATTGTTTTCATAAATATTTTATTTTTTTTGATCCTCTAGTAAGAATTCGTCCTTTTGTGTCTTTGTTTCCCTAAACAAACATCCTTTCTTAAGAAAAGTATCTACCATTTTTCGAGTAATATTCAACAGATGGTGACATGGCAGGCAGCTTGAAATTTACAGAATGAGAAAATGAGTTTGCAAAGTAAATATCCTCAACCAACACTCTCTCTCATTCAAGGGGTGGTATTTTATGCGAATGTGGATTTGTCAAGCGCCGAATATCACGTCCCATTTAGAAGATAAGTGTTTACCTACAACATTGTCTAATTGTCATATTCCAGTATTATCAGGACCGTGTTTCTCCTTATAATTAAATATTTCTTTACAGGGTATGGCCGGTAGATCTGTTGGAGTTGTGCAAGAGTTGTGCAAGAGATAGTTAATGGGCAAAGTATTCGTCGAAGATAATGAATCACATATAGGGTGTCTCAATTGAAAAAACGAAGGCGAAGATTTGGAATACCGATTTTAAGCTAATTTGGACTGTAGCCTGTATAATAAAAAAATAACTTAACAGTATAAATAAAGCGGCATGTAGTAAATAGTTCCTAGGAAACATAAAGAAATTCAACACCCCATCACTTTAATTTCCTTGATTCAGTTAAAGAATATAGTGCCTTCAATAAAAGGGAACTGATGGTGATAATAAACTTAGGTACTTTTTTTTATCTCAGGTATTGGAAAGTTTGGGAAAGAATGTCAGGACGAACTGTATGTCCTTTGGATGCTGCAATTGTGTCACATACATATGTCTTCTGTATGTTAAATGTCCTTAGAACCTCTAAAAGCTGCTTTTTTATATCCTTCACATGTTGTTTTGGAGCATAAATTCCTGGAATTCCGCTTTTGTATTTGAAGAGCCTGGAACCTTCTTCAATTGGCGACTATGGTAACTGGCATTGTCCATAACTATGTCACTATGCAGGGGAATATACGGCAGTAAAGTGTTTTCGAACCAATCTTCGAACAATTCGGCTGTAGTATCTTGGTGGTAATCCAACGACGAATCCTGAATGTTCTTCGCCGAAAATCCCAAACTGTTTGGAATCCAACCATCTTCTGATCCAGCATGAATAATCGTGATCAGTTTTCCTTTGTTCCATGGAGCTTTTTTGGCATCGCACTGTTCCATCGTTCCATCCTTTTGTCGGCGTATCGTGGGTATCATACCAGGTCTCATTCAAATAGATTATTGGTCTTTGTAAAGACCTGTAATCACTTAGGCAGTCAAATGTTCAAAACGCCATTGCCTAATCCGTTGGGATTCCATAATAAATTGCCTTTTGTCAATTTTGCAGTATTTGAAACCTAGTTTGGATAAAAGTGTCCAATTGATATCCTTATCTCAGTGGAGCTCTTTAGTATTGTTTGCAATGATCTGATAGTAGGCACCAAGTTTTCTTCGTACATAGAGTAGATAGTTCTTCTTATAAAATCTTTATCACCGTCATCAGTGATTCTGGAAACACCACTATCGTTAGGTTAGGTTTCGTTTTCGTCTCGGATGAATTGGCCTCGAATTGTGAACTCTCACTGATGATTCCGGTATCCCTGTCAAATCGCTGGTTTCTCTTACAGCAGGAGTAAAAGCCCAACCCCTTTGGACCAACTTCTGATGAACATGTCTGACGATTTTTTTGGCATCAAGGGATAAAACTCGTCGTCGAACAGGAACAGTAACACAGGGCGTCGCTGATGCTGTTTCCCAAGGACGAAACATTTTTCACAAAAATTATTAAACAGCACAGACTAACTCTCACTACTAGAACACAAATACATATAAATAATTATACTAAAACCAAATTATACAAATACAAGAAATTTTGACCATAAGCAATAAACCGTGACAGACGATGGCAATAAAAGTGGTTTATTACCATCAGTCCCCCTTTTATTGTAGGCACTATATTGTTGAACACATTTTACCAATAGTTCTCGACATATTTCTAGCTGGCCGTCTATCGGCAGCACCCTGTATAAAACAGTACGACTTTTTTTTAGTTTTTTCACCGTGTACGTGTAAATCATTAAAGAATATAACGAGCCGTATTTAAAGTAATTTAAGATAAGCTATTCTAATGTTTATGTAAATATTCCAAGAACTCTTTTTATCAGTTTTCCAGCCTTGGCCTTCGCACATAAAATAGGCATAAGACATAACCTATTTTATTTTGCACGATATATTATATGCTGCGCTTTCGTGGATTTTAATCTATCGGTTAAATAAATAATACCACACGGTATTGTGTTTAAATAATATGATAGTAAACAGTATGCTAAAACCAACTACATTCTATAACCTTTCTATTACTGTTTGTAATTATTGTTATAGACTATTAAGATATTATTAATCAACATTTCTATCAATTTTATATCACGCAAGTTACTGTATATCATTCGTGGTTTTCTGAAAACATAAGAACTTTCAATAATAATTCATACACAATTATTTATATTAATTTTAGGAATTTAACTTGTTTCAATTTACAGACTACAGACTATATACCAGAAAGATGTAATAGGTACCAAAATAACAGGAGGTTTTTTTAAATAAATATTAAAATAGATTATTATGAGCAAAAAAGAAAATATTGTGATTCTTGCAAATGTAACAAGCCGGAGAAGTCTGGTAGAAATTTATGCCGCGTCAGGAATTTACCATCCAGCCGATGTAGTCATATGAGTTTGACGCGACGGACGATGATGTTTCTCGAAAGATGTCAAACGTCATTGAATTGTCTCGATGCAAGAAGCGCAGCTATAAATGGAGAAGCGCGTTTACAGGTGTAGCTTTTTGTTTTAAGACAGGTGTTGCATTACAATTAGTTCAAGTAAAACAAGAAATTAGTGCACTAATACTGAAGATGTTCTACGTTGTAAATATGGATGGATTTCTAATTACAGTCAAATGAAAACTAATAGCCGCCATAGACTTTCAAGTCATTTGATCAAACAGGCGAGTTCACACAGTTTTAAACTAGCATATACCATCAGGCAGACTTGAAGAAAAAATCCAGTTGCTGCCTATTAAAGTCACTGAATCTTCTTCTGCTAGTAGCGTTATCATTTTGGTTTAAGGCTTTCTATTAGCCTCAGCATATTCTTTAAATCTGCCAAAGTGATGCAATAGAAGCATTTGTTCATTTTTCTGACGTACCTAGCAGCTCTATGCTCTTTTTGAAGTGATTGTTTTATTGCTGGACTCGTATTGCTTAAACCAGGATTTTTAAATTAGAGTGGTATTTTAAAAATCTTCAAACATGCGCAAATACTGTAATTGTAATAAATAAACATTATTATTATTATTATAACAACAGCGAAAAAATTATTAAAATTATAGTAATTTTCACAATAAATGGTATTGACTGAAGGATTATAATAAAACCAATTAGACCCTTAAGTTGTAAAATCCGAGATGCACATCATAAATGTAAAAGGACCTGATTCAGGTAATTTTGTTTATCAGAGAGGGATTGTAGAGGAATACAGCTTACACTTCTTGTTCATTTTAGTCTTTGTATTTCATTGGAAATGTTCACTTGTGTTACGGCGTGCAATAATTTTATAACATTTATTTGTTATTACAGAAATTAATAGCAAAGATTTTATACCCCAACGTACAGAATAGGCAGTATATGGCGTCCGTGGTTAAAAAGTAATAGTGCTTCTTACAGTGGTTCGTTAAGGAAGAATCACTTATCTTGCAGCAAGAGTAACCAGTAATTTGACGAAGGTGCCTCTTACGTTAGACGAATTGCTGAAAATTCCATGGAATCAAGAAAAAAGCGTAAAGATTCCGGTGTCACAAAAAATCTAGACGACTGGGAAGAATAAGGCGAAAAATCTACATTATGTACGATGAGCAGCGTGTCCCTACAATCAAAAGTCTGAAACAGCGGCTCATTAATGACGAAACTCACATCAACTGTGGCCTCACTACTCTTTGGCGAGCTCTGTCTGCAATGGGCTTTAAATATCGCAAAATTGACAAGAGACAAGAAATAATGGAATCCACACCTTTAATAAACTGGCGTTTTAAATATATAACGTCAATAAAAAATTACCGGTCTGAAAATCGGCCAATACTCTACCTCGACGAGACGTGGTTTGACACGCATGACACCCCTTCCAAAGGATGGTCTGATTCCTCTGATAAGTGTAAAACAAAAGCACTATCAAATAAAGGGAAGAGAATAACAATATTACATGCAGCATCAGAAAATGGTTGGATCCCAAACGCTATGTGGCTTTCTGCCAAAAATATTAAGGACTCTTGTGTTGATTATCAAGAAGATACGATAGCGGAGCTTTTTGAAGATTGGTTTAAAAATTGTCTGTTACCCAACATTCTGCCAAACAGCGTTATAGTAATGGACAACGTAAGCTATCATAATCGACAATTGCAAAAAATTCCTGGATCAAAGAATACGAAATTGGAGATTCATAAGTTCATGGCTGCAAATGACATATATTTTGAGAAAAATTATACAAAAAAAGAACTTTTACAAGTGCTGCAGTCATTTTCTTTAAAAAACGTATGTTTGTGATACAATTGCAGAAGAATTGGGACATACAGTGTTACGACTACCTCCCTACTACTGCGTGTTCAATCCCATAGAGCTTATGTGGCACCAACTTAAATCGAGTGTGCGCAGAAAAAATACTTCTCCGACTTAAAGTGGTAGTGTGGTAGAATTAATTAGGAACTGTATGAATGACATTCCTACCGAGAGATGGAAAAGTTCTGTTTGTCATGTTATAAATAATGAAAACTCGTACCTTTCTGTAAAATCAATTGCGCCAATTATAATTAATTTAGATGAGGAACTAAATATAGAATAGAATTGTAACATTTAAATAAATTGCTTGTATATCTCCTAAATTATGCAAAATTCAAATTGCTTAAGTTCGACCCTGTAGCACATTTGCATCTTTTACCTGATGATTTTCTACACAATGAGATTAAATCGGGTAGTTTATTGCAATACCATTTACTGTGAAAAATACTATTACTACAAGCAAAAAAATAAGAAAAAAAGGTAAATTGTCAAATTTCTCAGTCAAATTGCTGATAAAAGAATATAAATATTGTTTAATTAACTATACCAAGGCTATTCTATCTTCCTAACGGTTTTTCTTGGCAGCTTACCAGCATTTATAATGTAATGAATAACATCTACTGTTCTTTTTGTTACTTAGAGACTTGTTAGAAAAAACATGAAATTGTTTGCTTCAAATAGAACTGGTTTAAAAAAAATAAAAAATAAATAAAGTCTGCTTATCAATTATGAATTTACATTAAAATGTCAATTGTACCCGGAAAATGTAAACTGGCATTACGGGGCTTCCATTTCCATTCAGGCACTTTTATAGGTTTTTTTTTGTGCAAAAGTTCGTACGACTGAATAAACAAGGAAGCTAATGAAACATGCCGCTCGTTTTAATGAATAACAAACAAAACGGATAATTCGTAATATTCAGTTTAATTCGTATATTGTGTTTACTGGAAAATCATACATAAATCTCATTTAATATCCACGAGTAAGAGATATTAAATCGTTTTTCTAAACAAATAACATGTGATAATTGATAACTTTTTGAACTTACTAATAAAACGTATAAATTAGTAATTCCCTTAAAGATAATTTTAATAGTATATAGATATTTTTGCTATTAGAGATGAGCATTATCTAGAAGTATTCAATTCAATTTAAAAGTTGTATTGTTTCTTGCCACCTCACTTTTTACCGGTGTCTTCGTGACTCGTACACTTCTGGAGTCGTACACTTTAAAAAATTCAGGTAAATTTCTTCTGGACTCGTACACTCTACATATAATGACCTCGCTAATTAAAGTAACTAGTAACCCTGGTTATTACTGATCTCAAATTTTTCGCAACATATCCTAACTTATACAAACAATGTTTCACAGATTTTTGTCCAGAAATAAGTTGATTGACTATTTCTTGGATCTGCTTATCAATTTCAACGTATTTAGTTTTTCTTTTTTTGCGTTTATGCGATTAGGTTAGGTTAGGTTAGGTTAGGTTAGGTTAGGTTAGGTTAGGTTAGGTTAGGTTAGGTTAGGTTAGGTTAGGTTAGGTTAGGTTAGGTTAGGTTAGGTTAGGTTAGGTTAGGTTAGGTTAGGTTAGGTTAGGTTAGGTTAGGTTAGGTTAGGTTACACCAGTCATATTGGAGCACCTAGTTACCAAATCACGAACAGTTGCTGATACATCTTGATAATATATTACTGCATCATGAACATTTAAAACAATAGTTTTATCTCTTTGAGACAACGCACTATGTTTTAAATGAGCCACTTGTACTGGCACAAAACGCACGCAAAATTTTCAATAGTTTCCTTAGATATAATGTAGGTTTGAATATCTTTACCGATTTTATCATTGCCCATCTATATTTTGGTTTTTATATTTGTGAGAACTCCAAATATTTGCCTTATCTATTGTAACAGTACCTGTTAACATTTTAAGCACCTGGTATCCTAAATATTAAATTAAATTAGTACCGCGAGCTCTATCTTTCCGAAAGAAATCTTAATAATAAAATAATGAATACGGTCTCTATAATTATAATTGGAAGTTCAAAGTAGCTACGCTACGAGGTGTAATAATGAGTTACCATTATCGGGTTCAAGAGTTTTTAATAATTATTCCCAGTCTCTTTTCTTGTATTGGTTTACTGTCATATACAGAAAGTTGGAATATAATACAGTAAACTAGAAGCATCTCTTTAATTTGAAGATTCAGTAAACTAGAAGCATCTCTTTAATTTGAAGATTCAGTAAACTAGAAGCATCTCTTTAATTTGAAGATTCAGTAAACTTGAACAGCTTGTAAACTTTAAGCTCTCGTATGCACCAACATTTTTAACTGGATCATCTCTACAACTTGGACAGATCATCCCTCCACTCGTGATCTTCCATAGTCATTTGGAACCACCTAGACAGTGCCGTAGCGACCCCAAGGTGCGGCGAAGGATCGTCCACTATTGTTAACAGATGTGGTATATCAAGTTTTTTGTTCCCATATTTTTTTACTCTTTTATCTCCGTTTATATCTATCTATATCGTCAACTGTATTAGAATTGCGGGTTATTTTTTTTGTAACGTATTCTCAACTTCATTGATTTTAGCACCAAGGAAATCTATTTATCTTTTAACTGTTGGTAAATTTTTTTTTTTACTTTACAGACAGTTTTTTCTGGCATCTTTCTGTCATCTTATGATACTTATTTAAATAACGCAGCTTAAAATAACTTTCTGCAGTAGTATCATAAAAAAAAAAGATTTCAGTGGCGCCCTTATAATTTCTTAAAGAAACAAATATTGTACTATAGTCAGAGCTAATGAACTTACTCACCCCTAGCCAAGATATTTAACTATCATAATTTTTGCTGTGATAAACATTTATAAATTTTGTTAATTATTGAAATATCTTTTACAACTAATTAAAGACGAAATTGAGATTAATGGTTGTTTTATTATAAGTTACATTTTTTCTTTTGGTATATTGTTATTTTTTAAAAGTTAACTAAATATTTTTATAAATTCACTCTCAACATGTAAATCATATCACTAATTGACGCCCAACGTCATAATATGGTTACACTATTCTGTGTTTAATATCTATCTCTGTTTCTTCTTTCGTGTTTATCAAACTGCCCAGGTAGATTAAATTAGATAAAATTATGCACTAAATGAAAAGGGAAAATAACGCCAATAAAGTTTGAAGCTCCTGCTCTATGGACGGAGTTATTGGGAGTATTATTTCTAGTTCTCTAACCACATTAGCATTGTTCAATGTAACGTAATGTGTATTACAGTGGCGACTATTAAAACAAATCAATAAATTTACATTAAAATGGTAATGGGTATATGATTTATGAAATGACAACGAAGTGTTTCAAAAATAGATAAAAGCTCACCTGCACGTAATATTCTACATTATTTATTAAGCGCAATGCACGGTTATATTTATATTGATAAAATAATTCAATGCTTGGCTTCTATACATATATACGTAGGTCTATATTCCCACTGATATGATCGTCAATTATTATTGTTTTAGTAAAATGACTGGTCGCTATTCATAATTACATAATTTATAATCGTTCATATTTATTCATACTAAAAGTGTACTCCGCGGAGTATTTAGCTCTATTATAACGTGTTATTTCAGTTGGAATAATGCACGTATTCTATGTTTGCACATTTGCATAACTAACCGAAGATATAATCGTGGAAAAGTTATTGTGAAAGTAATAATAACTCGTTTATTCCTGTGCAAAACTAATTCCCAAAGTTATATCTAAACTAAAACTAAAAGAAAAACCAAAGTTAATATCGAAAAGTTTGTTTTATTGTAAATGTTTCAAAATAAAAGTTCGTAATAGCAGTAGTTTCGAACTATAAACAGGCCTTCATCAGGCAAGAATATTAGAGCTAGAAAAATTGAAATGAGTGTCAATGATGTAAATATCAAATCGAAGGAGGTGAAAACAAGTCCACAGGGAGGAGTGTTAGCTCTGTGAAAGATTGTGCTGAATAGCCTTATCAGATTCTTGGTTTAGAAGTATCAGTCCATCGACTTTTTTGCCTACTACTTATTGTAATTGTTTCCGGCAAATAATAATGCAATAATGCACTTACTCTTAAAATATAAATAGACATTGAAGGAGTTGGATCAAGATCTTTATATTTCTTGACTTAATTGCGATGTTCTTTTACCTACCTAGGATTAAAATTCCATCTTAGTAGATAGCAAGCCAACTAAAAGCTCAAAGAACTAGCACCAGGTGGCAAAAAGGAGGGCCTGCAGATAAACCAAAGTATTGACAATCTTAATCTTAGGAGGATCAGTAAAGCTTGAAAATATCTCGGAAGAATTATCCGCCAACATAAACAGTACTGAATTTGAAAAAATATATTTATGAATGAAGTTTTATAATAAATATTTTCAAAATGTGCACCATGGAGTTTTAAACAAGCGTCATGATGTTTTTAAAGATCATATTTTAGATAAGTGATTGCTAAAAATGTACACAATAAATTATTATTCTTTGCCGTGGTTTTCTGACGGATATTCCGAGCGAAATATGGAATGTTCATACTCCCAAATGTAGCCTCAGGTGGTATTAAATCCTGTGAATGAGGTGGAGTACTGGTTGAGTAGTTTTTAGGGGGTGAAAAGATATAAAAACATATGGTATTACTTTTTCTACCGGAAATTGTCTACAAAATGAAAAGTGGACAATAGAAAAGTTGTAGATCTTAAAAAAATTTACTGAAACTAGTCACTTTTCGACATAACCTAAAAATTCAAAAAACCTATTAGTTTTGAATTTATTATTTCTTCAAAAATAGTTCATTGGTGAAAACATACCTTTTAGAACATTAAGTAAGTATATTTGTTTTCAAAGAAAAATATACAATAATTTTTGAGATATTCCAATTTTATATAAAATACACATTTTTTTCAAAAAGAAAGGGTTCTACTTAGCCTTATTTTTTTTTCGTTTTGACACCTCTAGATCACCAGCACGCTGGATGGATGACATAAAGAGAATAGATGAAGACATTTAGCAAAAAATATAAATTCTGAAGTTGTAAAATGTGTTCAACAATATAGTGCCTACAATAAATGGGAACTGAGGGTAATAAACTACTCTTGCCATCGTCTGTCAAAGTTTATTGTTTATGGTCAAACTTTGCATACAGGATCGGTTCTTTCTTGTATTTGTATAATTTGGTTTGAGTATAATCATTTATATTTGTGTTCCCGTAGTGAGAGTTAGTCTGTGCTGTTTAATAATTTTTGTGAAAAATGGTTCGTTCTTGGGAAACTGCATCAGCGGCGCCCTGTGTTACTGTTCCTGTCCGACGACGAGTTTTATCCCTTGATGCCATAAAAATCGTTAGACATGTTCATCAGAAGCTGGTCCAAAGGGGTTGGGCTTTTATTCCTGCTGTAAGAGAAACCAGCGATTTGACAGGGATACCGGAATCATCAGTGAGAGTTCAGATCATTGCAAACAAGACTAAGGAGCTCCACTGAGATAAGTATATCAATTGGAAACCTATGGACACTTTTATCCAAACTAGGTTTCAAATACTGCAAAATTGACAAGAGGCATGTTATTATGGAATCCCAACGGATTAGGCAAAGGCGTTTTGAATATTTGACTGCCATAAGGGATTACAGGTCTCTCCAAAGATCAATAATCTATTTGGATGAGACCTGGTATAATACCCACGATACGCCGGCAAAAAGATGGACCGATGGAATAGTGCGATGCCAATCAAAAGCTCCATCGAACAAAGGAAAACGGATCACGATTATTCATGCTGGATCAGAAAATGGTTGGATCCCTAACAGTTTGGGACTTTCGGCGAAGAACACTCAAGATTCGTCATTGGATTACCACCAAGATACTACAGCCGAATTGTTCGAATATTGGTTCGAAAACACTTTACTGCCAAATATTTCCCCACATAGTGTCATATTTATGGACAATGCCAGCTGCCGTAGTCGCCAATTGAAGAAGGTTTCAGGCTGTTCAAATACAAAAGCGGAAATCCAGGAATTTATGCTCCAAAACAACATGTACTTTGAAGAAGGATATAAAAAAGCGCAGCTTTTAGAGGTTCTAAGGACATTTAACATACAGAATACATATGTATGTGATACAATTGCAGCATCCAAAGGACATACAGTTCTTCGTCTTCCTCCTTACTACTACTTTAGTTTTTAATATCCAATTTTTTAAAAAATTTCCTCAAAATGGCTAGGACACAGAAACTCTTAAGAAAAATACACTCAACGGGTTATCCAGTTCTATAGTGCTCTATTAAAAATAAGTATATTTCTTTTTTCTTGCTGATTAGGAGTTTATTGACTCTCTTACAATTTCTTTGCACTATTATCAAAAAATCTCCAATTATTGTAAGAGATTTAATTCCGTATAGCTGATTCTTACGACAAGCCTCTAAAACACGAATGACATTCACACAAGACAAACGTACTTTATGAGAAAACAAACGACCATATTAATGAGTTCGTTTATATCTATAATGACGCTCAAAAACCAACAGCATAACGGGATGTTCGCTCGTAAGTTACGATGACAAATTTGTCTTTAAAATACCGTCTCTCGTTCCAAAGCTTTGTCTCCCCTCGATTATATGCAAATTACGGTTAAGCTGTAAGTACCTCCAGTTGTTCTTACCGATTCTTTTAGCTCATTTCTCTTTAATTAACTACTGTATCCAAATTATCCTATCGGCATACTAATTACGATGGATATTTAGCGAATCCAAGAAAAAGCAAGAAGTAGATAATTTTATAAAGTTTGAATCTAGTAATTTAGAATAGGAGTTTAGAAACAGTATGTGGTGATCCATCTATTAATAAAAATTCAATTGAAATGTAACCCAGTGTCCGTTGGAGCATTTAGCTCAAGAAGTAGTTGTTTTTTCTCTAGAAAACGCTCAAGCCTGGTTGGGAACAATTTATGGTTTCTATACCTGAGAGGATGCAAGTAGAAATACCAGAAGCAGAAGATACCAAAAGAGGCTACTAGTTGAAAAAATATATACTGTGATTTCATTGTTTATATTTTCAGTGTCTTCACCTAAGAATATTAATTACTAATAAATCTGATAATAGAAAACTATGAGCTAAATAAACATGTTAGATTCTATTTATATCCAAGAATTACATCAAGCCTTGTCAAAATAAAATAATTACGGAAAACTTTATTTAAAAATTGCAAGACAGAACTGTGACATTGATTGATTATATATACATTTACAGAAGCTTCAAATGAGTAAAATAAACTTATGCTAATGAAGAACTGGATTTTAATTGTTTTTAAGCTTTAAATTACATGCATTTTTAAATAAATTTGTCTAAAATGATTTATTAAAAATGTTACTGTATTATTTCATTACGATTTTGACAAACGTTTCACAAAGAAAAATTAGAGACTAGAGAGCAAATAATGTGTTTATACAGTGTGTCCACTTAAATTCGCACCATATGGGAAACTTTCTTATTATTAAACATTTAACTCATTTGTTATCAAAAATTTGATAACCTTTTAGTTTCCCAACTTGACTGTTGCAGCATTTTGTTGATGTTTTAAAATAATTCGTACACATAACAACGTTATTTATTTTACAATCTAACATGAACAGCAATTATAACAATAAGTTGTTAAAAATATTTGCAAAAAATATTAAGTAATAGATTTTCTTCGATCAAACCGCCATTGCCTCAACGTACCCACCTTCTCTTTCAATACAAGTTTCCGTTCTACGACAAAATTCTCTTAACACATTTCTAATCATGTTGGGAGTTATAGTCTGAATGGTTTCCGTAATAACCCTTTCGAAATGTTGGACGTTTGTAAACGGCCCCTGTTTGTATACATTCTCTTTCAAGTAACCCCAAAAGAAATAATCTAACGGGGTTAAATCTGGCGACCTAGCTGGCAAAAAGTCTCTGAATATCTGTGGATTACTCTTCCGTTAAACAAATGATCCAGATACTGCCTTACTTTCAATGTACTATGACATGTAGCACCGTCCTGCTGGTACCATATTTGTTGCCGTTCATGTATAGTGATAGGTCATCAATAATGAGTTTGTAAGAAATTTAGATAATTCTGAGAGGTCATGGATTGTCGAAAAAAAAAATGGCCCAATTATTTTATCTTTGTAAATGCCACACCAAACATATGTTTTAAATGAATATTGATCACGAGTCCTAACTGTGAAGTTAGGATTGTTGTCACTCCACCATCGACAATTTTAAGAACTCACCGTTCCATTTGAATTAAATGTAACTTCGTCTGAAAACATTATTTTTCTAACAAAAAAAAGGATCGTCTTCAATTTTTTCTTGAATAAGAAAACAAAATTCTATTCTCTTATCGTAGTCTCTAGGTTTCAATGTATGAATAAATTTAGGCTTATATGGTTTAAACTGATTTTCCTTCAAAATTTTTGCAATTGTACTTTTACCTGCATTTTGCATTTTGCCCTCTTTCGTAGAGAACATTTAGAATATTGCACTGTAGATAACATTACATCTAATTTCGTCGCCTCATTTGCAACACGTTTTTCACGTTTGTTGTTGAATTTATTTTTAACATCTCCGTATACTTTGAATTTTACCATAAGTCTCATAACTGTTGTATGTTGTATATTTCTTCCTTGATGTCTGTTATTAAATATTTCAGCTGCTTCCCGATACGTTTTATAATTATCACCCACAATTAGCACAATTTCAATTTTTTCTTCTAAATTCAATACCACCGGCATCTTTAATTAGAATTTATTGTAACTGTCAAATATGTATTTTACGTTTAATGTCAGATATGTAAATATCATGGCAACTTGATTAAAAATGTACTTACCCTACAACTTACTGTTGTAGGGTAGACATGCAATAGCAAAATGTAGAAAATCTCCATTTTAAACATTTTGTATACATGGCTGTATATTTAAACATGTTGTAGACTTCTAAATAAATTTTCTTGATAACAATTTTCGATATTATAAAAAATTGAGGTACTTTGCTTTTGGTAAAATTCATACCTCGTATAGGACTAAAAAATTTTAATATCTGATGGTTGTATTTTAGTTTTTACACCATGCAAAACTTTTTATGAAGAATAACTTTTTTTCATAAAACTAATAATAAGAAAGTTTCCCATATGGTGCGAACTTAAGTGGACACACTGTATAAGAACAATGAATTTAGTTTGTTAATTTTACTTAATTCTAGTTTATTTATATCAAATGGGAGGCTAAAGAAGCCTCAGACATTAGAATACACTAACAAATATAAAAAGAAGAACACACTATTCTGATTAGATGACGATCACAAAATGGATACTTACTTTCCAAGAGTTTCTATCTAGCAGTGGATTCTACAGCTGAGAAGAATCAAACAACAAAAGAAATAAGAGTACTCGGCGCACACAGCAGGAGAAATTTTCAAGAAAATTGGCTCTATAATTAGTGAAAGTAGAAAGAGTTTACCCCAAAAATTACAATGGAGGGACCTTTATTAGGTTGTCAGACATTAATAAGAAAATGAGGCAAGCACAGATTGTTCCAGACTATTATTTTTATATAAGCTTATGGAGGGAAGCAGGAATGAACGATAGAAAGACAGCAATATCAAGGAACCGGAAAAAATATGTAACGATATAAACCGAGAGGGGTGTTGGAGCTGGGGTACATCGAGGGAAGCCAAAGGGAAACCTATCCACAATTTTCCAAGCAGAGGATTTTACTATGGAGATGTCCTGCAGAAGATGCTTAACTGTGACTGCAGGAACGAAACTATAAAAATAATTTCCGATAGCCAGGCGGCGCTAAAGTCACTGAAATCAAATTGGATAGACTACAAGTTAGTTTGGAAATGCCTTCAGGATCTAATAACAAAGTAACCTTACTTTGAGCACCTGGGCATACCAGTATTGAAAGGGGCCGAAAAAGCGGACTTTCTAGCCAGAAAAGGTACTGAAAGAATATATATAGGTCCGAGGGATTAAGACATTCAAAGGCATTTGTGAGACATCTCTCGAAAAAGAGGTCTCAAGAACTGCTGAATCAATAAACATGGTCTGTATCAACTGCATCACTTCATGGAAGTGTCGCTAATGACCCTGATGAGACATAGAACGACTATAACCTAGGGGTGAGCCACAATAGTTCTTTCAGAAGGGACATTGAACCTAAAATGAGAACCTAAAATGAGAATAGAGAGTGATGAGAATAGAAATGACTAATGGAATGATTTGCAGCTTTAGAGAAAATGACAAAAATATTAATGATAACTGAGAGGGAGAGTGAGAGACAAACGCAATAAAAAATTTTGAGGACATTTGATTAGTTAAACAGTGGAATGGTATAGAAAGTGAATTTTGACCTCAGATTTTAGGATTTCATATCATTTACAGGGCTGGACTAGCATTTGTGTTACTGATAATGGACTAGTTTAGTGATTTTTTTTTATATTTGCATCTTATAAAATAGGTTTTTAGTGGTTCAACTGTACAAATAAAATTTTTATAAAATTAATCCTCTAGCCATAATCGGCTTTTGAAATTTAAATTTAATGGTTACATACGTCATAAGTGGTAAGTGACGTGTTTCAATAAGATTGGTAGAAAATTTGCGATGTTGTCGATATGCTTTAATATTAACCGAGAAACTTATCTCTCTCTCTTAATTGTTGTCATTAAAAAGAGATAAACATATCTATATGTTTGTTCTCTGATTGATACTTTATCAAATAAGGAGTAAAACACTAAACAAAATATTCTGTCATTTTCGTTAGTTTAATTTGTTGTTTGATTGTGTTTGGTTTATGAAAGAAATTACTTCTATACTATTTTTGGTTCGAAAATAAAAATCCCTAACACCTTCTCTTGGTGTTATAGCGGTTCCTTCAAAAATAACCAATAGAAGTACCTAATTGTTTTCTCGGGGAGCAACCCTTCTATCGGTACAGTGAGAGAACGAATTTCAAGAATACGGTTTTGGCATATTCAATAGAACCACGCCCACTTTCTATTGGCTGTTCTATTCTATCACCGTCAAGAATAGGGGTCTTGTTTGTTTATTACAGATAAACACGATTTTCTCTCCTGTCATATATCTTGTCAACTGGTACAATCAGTTAGTCACAGAACACGGTGTTTTGTGCCGCCAGTTCTTTGAGAATACTTGAAACGAACGTAGCTAAAATGTGACAACGTTGACTTTTAAACACACTTCATTAATGGTTATTAGTTGGCCCTACGTTTAAAACTTACTAATTATTTATTGGTAAATTTTACGAAATGAGAAAAATTAATTGCAAAATGAATACCAATATAAGTAAGTAGGTATCTTATCCTAAATATATATTGCTATCATTTTGATTAATATGATCCTACTAAACTAGTCCATTGTATTACTCGTAGTGAACGCTAGAAATTTGGGAAATTAAGGGAAAATAATTACTCGCCACATAGTTATTATTGATGAGATTGTTTAAAAAAGCCAAAAGTTTACCTTGTCCACCTTGTAATTGACAACGCAAGACAAAAATTGTGCAATCGTTTCCATATGCCCACTAAGGGAACCATAGATAACCTATAGACCTGATAAAGGGTCAGGGAGTTAGGGGGATGCTAACAGGGGTGGAATATGTCGAGGAAAATTCGTACCTCGTAGGGCGTTTTCAACACAGTAAAATATGCACGTTATGGATAATTAAAAAAAGCCAAAAAAGTCAAAAACTGAAAATCGTCCTCCCTGTAAAATTTTAGATATTCCCTTATTCGTATTTTGTTTTATTTACACGCATAATATCTGCGTGTAATTAACTGTTATTAAATATGCAAATATCTCTTTGTATGTGATGTCGTAAAATTCTCCAACCTACAAAGTCGATCATGTACCATGATAAATCGCAAATCTGACATCGATTCCTCAGTATACTAGACACATATGCGGTACAAACTTTACCTCCCATGACGCCAATTAATATCATTTTTTTTGGATTTATACTAGCGTTTGTGTTACCTGGATAGTCATTAGATTAAATTCAAATTGTCAGTTTCTAATTCATCTCAATCACAAGTCAAATGAAAATCTTTAAGACAGTTTTGATAAGCACAAAATATGTAATTGACAACGTTTTTAATACCAATAAGAGTTTCAATTTTTTTACTATGAACGCTATACAAATATAATTATGTATGCTCAAATATGGTACTTTCTTTTATTACAGTTTGTAGCAACATTTATATACAAAATTATTAATAATAAAGTTCCGAAATTAGCTGGACGAATATGAGAACTATTTATTTTAAGGGCCGTTGGTTTTGTCCACTTTACCGTTAATGAAAATGTTGAAAGCACTGTTTGTTTATATTTTTATAGACATTTAACAAACACTCGTGTTGATTGAAAATAATATATATCATTTTTAGTTATTTACCATGCAGCCGATTTATTTTATATGAGCGCGTGTGTATTTTGCTAGTGATTGTTTATTAAATGGAACCAATATATATTTCCTCGCGAAAACAAATAAATAACAAAATCGTTGGGGTGGAAAGGGAGTTTTCAAACTAATTGTACACAGAATATTGTCGATAGTTGATTCAGTATTGGTTGTGGAACTAATCGCAAGCTGCTAAACTTATAAAGAATCATTCAAGAATGATCAAATTTAGTATAAAATAATAATATATAGCTATTCATTTCTGTTGAATGTTGGCCGCTCTAACCAGTCCTTGGGATTCTTTTTATAGTTTGTTTTCTTTTTTATTGGTGCTTTTTTGCTTTCTCCGTAATTATGTTCCAAGTTTTTCTTTCTCTGTTTTCCAATTGTCAATATCCAGATTTCTAATGTTTAGTCGAACCTGGTCCTGCAATCTTCATCCTCTGTTCACTATTACTCGTTAGGCACATTGTCTTAGCTCTGTATGTCATTGTTACTCTTATTGCAGATTTAAAATTCTTTACGTAGTCTGCTATATTTCCAACAAGCTTTTCTTTCTATAGTGTATTTGAAAATCAAGAGAGAGTAAATTCCCAGAAATGTTTTGCAGTTATCACTGTTAAAGGCAGTAAACCATAGACGTGCGTTTTCAAAATTAAATTAATATGGAAATAGAAATATTTAATTTGTTTTAGTTATTTATACCTAGATTACCAATTTTAGATAGATAAACATAATTCGTAAGTAGTAATTTAATTTGGGTAAAATGAAGAAAAAGTCAATATTATTTTAGGCATTTTGTTTTAGGCATATGTTTATTTACAAAATATGTATATAATATGTACAGATAATTACAATTACTTATAAATTAATATGAGGAGCTAAAAAAACAATTAAGTAGGTATATGAGAAAAAATAACCAACCGCAAGGATAAAATTTGACGAGCAACATGCAAAAAATACGACAATATTAAATCTTAAAAAATAAAAATCTAAAAATAAAATTAAAGTACATAAATTAATAATTTTAAAGTTATGGTTCCTCGCACTCTGTGTCAGAAGATTCACCATCTGATTCTAGAGAAATTACAATGGGCTCTATAGTAATATCAATTATGTTATCTAGCTCCCACATTTTTTTTTCTGTAACGTGTCTAAATTTTCCCAATTTTCACTTGTTACTTCAGATATTGCCTTATTGAAGAGATTTTTAACATCTGATAATTTAAAAGTAGTGTTATTTCTGGCAACATAACCTTTATCTTGAGCCCATATCAATTCTATCGGATTCAGCTCACAATGGTAGGGTGGTAAACGAAGGATTTCAATTTCTCGTTTTTTGGCTATCTCGTCAATATTATATTTTTTATAATTTTTCTTATGTTTTTTAGCAATAGTTAACAATTCTGCCCTCAGCATTGTATTGTCAAAGGCTAAATTTTTAGAAGATAACCATTTTGCAATTTCATCCTTTTTCCATTTAGTGGTTGGTAAAGGTTCAAGTAATCTGGAGTGGTAACTTGCATTGTCCATTACAATAACCGATCATCTCTTCAAAATATTCCTCAAACACGCCTCCATTCATTTCTTCGTGATAATCAAAGGTTTTTTTTATTCAAATAAGAGTAAACCATTCTCAAGAAAACCGTTTGTACTGCCTATATGACAAATAATTAATCTTTTACCTTTTCCTTTAGGTTCCTTAAAACCAGTAGTATATCCTTCTATAAAAGCTTGATGGGATGATTTTATATTTTTGTCTTTCCAAACTCTTCCTACACAATGTCCTTCATTAACCCATGTTTCATCTAAATAATAAATGTTTTTATTTTGAGCTTTAACTTGTTGTATTCTTCTGAGGTACTGTCTTCTCCAACATACAATTTCTTCAGAATCAATTAGCATTGAGTGTCTGCCCATTTTTTCAAATTTAATGTTGAACTCATTTAACGTTTTCGATAGTTTATCCCGGCTTATTGTGGGTAAATCAACATCATTCGTAATGGCTTGCAAAACTTTATCTAAAGTTGGTATTTGTTTGTTTATAAAAAATGGGTGAACAAGCTTACGAATAGCATTTTTAAAAAACTCGTCCACGTTGACTTTTAATAGTTTTTTTCTACCTGGTTTCGGTTTTGGTGAGGTTACTCCACCTGATTTTTCCTCCTTTAGAACTCTATATATTGTAGATTTTCCATATCTCATTGCCTTAGATGTTGTTTCAACTACACTGTCAATAGTGTTTGAGGGATTTTGATGTTTAAAATAGTGGTACACATTCACTACAGCACTCTTTTCATTGAGCGATAAATGGTCTAGTTTTAATTTTTTCACTGGCGTATACTCACAAACTGCTTCCATTTTTAGTCACTACTATTTGTCACGTTTATCGAAAATCAAATAACTGCATTTCTAGAAACTTAAGCACTATTTAAGTCAAAATATCTGTCATTAGACGCTGTTGCCATTCGGAGGTCGTTAAATAACAATTATCCCTTTCTAATCTGGTTACGCCTATGACGCACGTTAATCCTCTTAGGCCTACTGTAGTAACAATGAAAGATCATAAAATAATGTGATAGTCCAATAAATTTAATAAATTTTGTATTGAAATTAACAAAAACAATTTAGAATGCATTACAAATATTGAAGTTTTACCGCACGTACTGTACTATAGTTTTGCATACCGAATTAGTTTTTATTCTAGGAATTTACTCTCTCTTGATTTTCAAATACAGTATAATGTAAATTACTTATCTAAGCTAAATACGCAAGGAGAGAACATACTTGGGAATGAAACACTCCTTGGAACCATCTTCCAAACCACAAACTACATTCACCAAATTTCACGCTTACCGGCTGTTTCTGGAGCTTAAAACATTTTCCAGAAGTTTAACTTCAATAGTTTTCTGATCTTGACGACTATTTGTGCTAAAAAATGTTCCAAGAACGGAAATTTGGATTCAGTATGCTATTAGGTGAGCACAATACGTTTCCTTAAGAAACATTGAAGTAACACTTGTCCCAGTACTATTGAAGAGGATCTATCAGAAAAACGATCTTGATGATGACTGACTTCCTGGTGATATCTCTCTGAACCAAGACCTACCTGTCCAAGATTATCCTGATACCGAGAGTACATTTTAATTCTAAGGGAGCTTTTGCTTGTTTTAATTTATTATTCTTAACTTAGTCTTGTCATTTGTATAACTATTTATTTATCTTTTTCAAAGAAAAATGAGTGTTTTTGTTTAACTATTTTTTTACATTCTGTTAAAATAACAGCTCTATATTATGGATAACTTTATCCAGTAAATCAAAATAATAAACCTTGATCTGTTCATTATTATTTTTTATTTAATTTAAGCTTCCAACGGATTATTATTTTTTTAATTTAAAACATAAAAGAAGCCAAATTTTAATCTCGGTTAAAATTATTAAAAAAGTAATTTTACTCTTTTTCGTTGTATTTAAAATAAAATTCGTTCGAGAGAAAATATAAAAAGTCACTTTCCCCTAACAGGATCACATTTCCGCTACGTCTGAACGAATTCGTTTGCGTTCTTTTGTTTACAACGACCCATATATGAAAAACGCCGCGATATACATCAAAGAAAAAATCACATATATAAGAAAAAATAAGAGAGGAACGTAAATTAGGACACGCAACTGAACATACTGCTGCTCCAAGACAAAAAGAAATAAAAAAAGCATATATAAAGCGCTGTAACGGAAGCACGTACGACACTGTACTAATTTATTGTTTAAAAATAGTGCAAAATAAATTGAGTTGTAACGTATTGGCATGTTACTTACAATCTACGTTTTTTATTGTGGGCCAAAGTCAATAAAAATTAAATTAAATGTAGCAAATTGGTTTTTTTATGAATAAATTTGATGTAGGTTATAAATTGACTTGAAGGCTTGACCTCCTGATTCATCTTCAACATCTATAAACCGCAGTCTTGTGTTCTTGTAGGTACACTAGACCACAACTTCCAAATACTTCCATCTGAAAGAGCACTTGGTCTGGTCCCGGTTCCGGAATCGGCATTTGTTTATGAATATTCGACAGCTCTTGTCACATTCAAGCTTTATCAATCAAAATTTTTCGTGGTATAAAAGTATAAAAATATAATGGAATGGCTGAAGACAATTTAACAGCAGTATTAGTCAAACCCTACGAAATTCGGATGAAACAAAGGCCGATTCCGGAACCGGGACCAGACTAAGTGCCCTTAAGATGGAAGTAGTTGAATTTTGTGGGTCAGACATTCATTATTGGTTAGAAGGGCCAATGGTAATGGGCCAAGAAGCATCCGGTTCAGTAATGAAATGTGGATCTAATGTGACTTCCTAGACCACAACATTTATTATAAAAATAAAATCCAATCTCTAACATTAAAAGCCTCTTACACACCCATCTACTCATCAAACTCTTCTTACAATCTCCTTAAACCCAGAATTATCCTCTCTCTCGACTTTACTGTTCCACGGATATCCTTTCCTCAAGTCTTTTCTTCTTTGCCATTATTTTTCTCAACTTTTGTCCCACTATCATTCAATTCTCTCTACTTTTTATCATTGTCCCTGCCATGTATCCTTCTTTTAATTTATATCCTAATTTAAGTTCAGATCCATTTGTTTTGGCGAGCAAAGCGAGGTTCGCAGCACCAAATTAATTATAAATAATTTAAAAACATGTTTTAATTTTATAATAATACAGATTTTCAAAATAATGGATTTTGAAAAAATTATTTTTATATTAGTTTAGATTGATACCTCACTGCCTGAAAACTCTTATAGGAGATATATCTAGAGACCATTTGATCTATCGGCAGCTCTAAAACTCGGTTTGCTCTTATTTCCTGGTTATTACCTTGCCTACAGTTCATTAAGCCCCGACCTTGCATAGCTTCCTCTTGAATATTGTTACAAAGTCAAGTTCCGGAGCAGGCCCAATTAAAGTGGGTGGAATAACTATCAAAATACAAACCTAATTTGTTTACCACACGATATTACACTATTTATATTCACTTATTTCACTGTTTACCTACTTTCCGCGCAGTTCTAGCTGATAATTAACTTTCTCATGCGTGTATTGTATTTTTTATATCATTCTAACGTCTTCTTGAATCTTCCACGTCGAACATTTCTAGTCGATATCATCTTGGAGAAATAGAAAACAACGAGATTATTCTAGAAGAAGCATTTGCCATCATTTTAAGTTTTGGACAGGGCTTCTGACTTTATAAAAATTTAATTGGTCAAAGATGGTAAGCCTCGTAAAGTCTCTAAACATATACGAGGTTTGTCTGAAAAGTTTCCGACCTAACAAAGATACTAGACATTTTTTCTTAAAATTAATTTTTATTTTTCTACATAGTCTTCTTGTAAGTCTATACACTTCTCCCAGCGATGCTCCCATCTCTTCAACCCGTCCAAATAGTACTCGGCGTCTTTCTCTACACTTTTAGCTTAGGGAACAAAAAAAAGTCGCTTGGGGCTAGATCTGGTGAGTTAGGAGGGTGGTCAAGCAGTTCAAACCGTAATTCGTGGATTTTCGCCATGGCAACTGCTGAGGTGTGAGACGGCGCATTGTCTCGGTGAAACAAAATTCGTTTTTCTGCAAATGTGGCCGTTTTTCCGCATTTTCTGCCTTCAGCGTGTCAAGTAATGATGCGTAGTATGCTCCTGTAATGATTTTTTCTTTTTGAAGATAATCGATTAAAATAACTCCATGACTATCCCAGAAAACAGTTGCCATCACTTTCCCAGCCGAAGGAACAACCTTTGCTTTTTTGGAGCCGATTCTCTCTTCGCAGTCCATTGTTTTGACTGTGTTTTTGTTTCTGGAGTATAATGGTGTATCCAAGTTTCATCTACAGTAATTAATCGGCGCCAAAACTCTGATTTATTGCGCCTAAACTGCGCCAACAGAGAGTTGGAAATGTTTATTCGAAAACGTTTTTAGTCCAAAGTGAGCAAACGCGGCACCCAACGCGCGGACAGCTTTCTCATGCCTAAATCTTGAGTCAATATGTGACAAATACGTTCTTTGGACATGTTTATAGCCTCTGCTATCTCTCTCATTTTAATTCGACGGTTGTCTAGCACCATTTGGTGAACTTGAGCGATATTAACGTCAGTGGTTGCAGTTTTTGGACGACCCGAACGTTCATCGTCACCCAAGCTGGTACGGCCACGTTTAAATTCAGCAGCCCAAAATTTCACGGTGGTAAATGATGGTGCAAAGTCTCCGTACACAGCGTCCAACTCGTCTTTGATTTGCGTAGGCGTATTGCCTTTCAAAAACAAATATTTAATGACAGCTCGATACTCGATTTTTTCAATTTTCATAAAAACACTCACATCGACTCACTCAAATGATTGTCAAACAACAACTGCGCATCCAAAATGGCTGAAATTTTAGTGGGTACCTTTCAAAGCATGCGCAAACACATTCCCCAACTTTTGTTTACGAGTGCTGCCATCTTCATGTTGTGGTCGGAAACTTTTCAGACAACCCTCGTAATAATATAAATAGTGCTATCTACAAAAATAATCAACTTAACTCAGTAATTATTAATCCCTTTAATGTCTTGTTATCATTTTATAAATAATTATCGTTTGGGACTTTTATTTCTTAAAGTCGCCTTCCTAACCTCTTTCCTAGAGAGATAAACAACAACTTTTGATTTATGTAAGTCGGTGATCAAATATTACGCTGAGGGGTCATTCTGTGTCGGTAAAACAGGCCGCATCAACATAATATTCGACATCCTTAGGGTGGGTCTTTAAGTTTAACAACACAAAGGTATTCGACTCCCGTCTCGGATATCAAGTAGAGTAATTCTCTGCGGGGATTCTAGATACAACCCACATTCGGTAGACATACACAGAATTATATATTAGGTAACGGACAAGATTAATAAGCCTGCCGTCGCGTTCACTCTATCATAATTATCAAGAAGTTAAAAATTGAAAATGAAAATTTATACTCGTTACCGTTTTTTAAAACGTTAGATATCTTGAGTCGATAGTTCTTCACAAGATATTTCGTCTTGACTTCTGTTTACAACATGATAACAATTCCTCTATTAGGGGGTAAGAAATCCGAAATAATTACTTCAGGGATGTTCTTGGAAGCAGGTAGGTTAGGTGCTAATACCATATAGAACAGTGGTTCCCAAACAGGGGGGGGCAAGCCCCCCTGGGGGGGGGGGCGTGAAGACATATCAGGGGGGGCGTGAGACAAGTTTAACAATTTCAATTTATTCATGCTAAACATTTCAGTAAAATAAATTTACAAATATCTATAAAATACTTGGGTGTTTTTATTGACCAGCATATGCGATGGTCAGACCACATTGCAAATGTCACTCAGCGATTAAGAGCTTTGATGCACAAATTTTACATTTTGAGGAATATCGTCTCTGAAACTAAACTAAAAATAGTGTATAACTCTCTCGCAGAATCAGTTCTAAGATACTGCATTGTTGCCTGGGGTGGAACCTTTAATACAACAATTAAAAATTTGGAAACGGTTCAAAACACCCTCCTTAGAATTATGTACAAAAAATTTAAACTATATCCAAGAAAAAATCTATATGAAGAGGCTAATATATTAAATGTTAAATCGATTTATATTTACAGTTGCATCCTGTACATATATAACAACCCCTGCAAATTTAATCTTAAAACTAGCAGTTCAACTCGATCAATAACTAATATGAACCTGAATATTAGGCGCTTCAAAAAAACTTTAACTCAAAGATCGCTTTTTTTCTTTGGCCCAAAATTTTATAATTTGATTCCATTAAATATTAAACAAGAACCTAAACTATTTAAATTTAAAAAATTAGTAATAAACTATATAACTAACCACTTACAGTCATTTATAGAAATTCTATCTTAAACCAAAAAATACTAACTTGGTATTCAATAGAGTTCTCCTTATGTAGGTTTTTTGTTGTCTGTCTTATCCCGATGCAAATGTCTAGTTCTCAACCTAATTTTATAATCATTAAGTACAATGTAAAAAAATGCTCCCAGATTTAGCATACTGCAATACAGGCAAATCTTGCCTAGGCAATGCTAAGTTATCGGGAACATTAAATAAAATCAGAAATATTTGTAAATTTATTGTACTGAAATGTTTAGCATGAATAAATTAGACAAGTTTAACATTAAATTAAATTTAAGTATTAAGTAGTCTGCAGAGTGGAGACTCAAATATAGTTACTCATCGTGATGCGATCAAGAAGTATATTGAGAAATTGCAACTTTGGAGGCGTAAAATATCAGCAAACCCCTGCAGTTTAAGTGTCAAGGATCAAGTTTGAAAATCCAGATATCAAACCATTTGGAGAGCCTAATTGAAGAGTTTCAGAAATACTTCCCAAACACTTGTGACGATAGTATTTACAGAATGTTAACTGACCCATTCCATGTCAACATAGACTCCCTGCCTGAAGAAGATTCTTTGGAAATAGTACATGATTCCTCTGTCAAATACAACTTTGATATAATGGACAAACCTTCATTTTGGTTAAAATATTTCAAAGTGTATCCTAGTGTATCACGGGAAGCTAAAACAAAGTATCGGAATAAACTTGACGTTGCAAGCCCATCCATCTCACTAACCAACCTAATCTATTTTTCTCTTATTAATAATTTTTGTATTTTACGAAAACTGATATTTAAAAAAATGATCTCAATCGTGAATCTTCTGGTTGACAAAATAAGGCACTTGTGTGAACGAATAATAACACTTTATTATAGAATCGTTCTAAACTAAACTTACAGTTTTTCCAACGACAGTAACTACAACATATATTTATGACATCATCAAAATAATAGTGCAGTACATCCTTTGATGCTGGACTTTTATATATATTAATTTTACTAATTACCGCAAACAATCCGCGGTGTTGCCAGATATACAAAATACACTATTGTCTCTATTAAGATTTGAATATCTATGTTCTCAACAGTTATACCTTATGGCAGTATAAATAAATGTTTTGTTTTCAATGTAATACTTATTTGGTTTTGTTTTGTTCCTAGGCCCACACAATTTATTGTTAAGGGGGGCGCGAGAAGCTTTCATTTCAACAAAAGGGGGGCGTGGTACAAAAAAGTTTGGGAACCTCTGATATAGAAGATTGCCTATTATATCTCGGGATTTGGCAACCCTGGTGTTGCAATCTGGCAACTGACAGATCTATGTAAAGTTGGACATTTTTGAGGTTATACGTACTCAGAACGTTTTGACATGCGAGCTCCCACACATCGGCTCAAACAACTGCATTTTGAGCACCGAAAACATCGATTTGATGAGTCATCCGCTTTATAGTCCTGACTTTGCACCGAATGACTTCTTTTCGTTCCCGTACATAAAAAACAAACTAAGAGGTCAACGTTTTTCGACA
>CM068983.1:31651963-31807412 GCA_035357415.1 Ophraella communa
TTTGTGTTGAACTACTGTGAGGATTGTCATGGACATTTAATAAAACATCAAGTTTCACATTGTCTTCAATTTTAGGACGCCCAGCGTTTGGAATATGTTTAACGTGCCCAGTTTCTCCAAATTTTCGGACTATTTTACTTACTGTTGATTGGCTAATGGGTCTGTCTGGATATTTTGCGTTGAATAAAATGCATACCTCGTTCTGTGTTCTTTTTTTATCTCCACATCCGCTAAGAATTAATATTTCTATGCTTTGTGTTTCATTTAGGTGATCCGTGAGCCATAATTTAGTATTCAAAAGTAAAAATTACAATTGACAACTGATGACAATTCACAAAATCAAAAAATATTTACGACAATAAATATTACTTGCTTGATTTAACAATTGACAAAAAGTTTTAGTGTTTATGAGATAACTTTTTGTGTCCATTATTATTTTTACTTATTTTTGTTTTTTTAAGTATTTATTTCAGAAAGTCATGGCAAGAACCGATGGATGGCATTTGGAACATTTAATTTAAAACAATTATTATGCATAATTTGGTTACTTTAAAGGACGTTATGAATTAAATCATTAGTTGTAATTTGGTTGAATTTAAATAAAAAAAATGTTTTTGTACCCTTAAAAAAATATTTTAGTGACAAATGTAATGTCGTTAAATGTAGAATTAAATTCTCCTTCAAATGAGGTGTCGCATTATACCGATTTCTATTTAAAAAAATTAACGATGACGTCACTACACCCACACTACACCCACACCGGTGACGTCATCCTTACTCCATGTACGTTATAACATGGATATTTTATAACAAAAATCGACCTGTTTCGGGATTACCCTCAAAACTCGACGGTTCTCGAAATAATGACAATATTCCATAATTTAGCCGTTCACTGTATACTTATAACTATTGCACACAAACATTTCTTGTGCTTTGTTATTTTTAGGAAGAAAATCTACTTGGCAATCTTTGTCAACATGGTTATTCAATATATAACAGTATTATTCATGAAATCCATTATAGTTACTTCAGAGCTATTTTTTATTTTTAAAATTATAATATTATTTCTAGCTTTTCTTTGATTTACAGTATGTTTATATCTATAAAAAACTTAATAAAATGTTATTGCTTGGCTTGGACAACACGCTTCCTCTTCTGACTTTTTATTTTTCATAAAATGATCACTACACATGGTATCCATTGGTTTTTGGAGTCCATGGTGATCCATCAACACTTAAACAGTATTTCGTTTCTTACATTGTTTTAAGGTAAAATCAACTAGAACATAGAACGTAACCCAAGAAATTAAAAATAAAATATCAGAACCCCAATGAGGGAGTCCGCTAGCACTACCACTACAAAAATTTGAGGTCAAAAGTGAGGGTCTATAGAGCGGGTCACAGTTATTATGCAGCGTGGCCGGCATAGGCCAATGTAAATCTTATGGGCGAATATTGAACACTGTTGCCGCTTTGGTTACCTTGTTTTCCTTTAAACGCGTAAAATTTATCTAAAAGCATAATTATAAATATTCTTAATTACTCACTAAACGATTTTCAAATGAATAATTTAGTCAACATTTAAATCATAATAGTAACACAATGGCAAGTTATATTTCCGCGCCAGTTGGAACCAAATTCGAAGAACATGCCGATATGGCAACGCCGTCGTCCATAAACGCAATGCTGCATAATAACTGTGACCCGCTCTATAGGTCCTTTTGTTCAATTGTGTGATATAGAATTACTATATTTTTACATTTGAAGTAATCTAAGCACTTTCAGAGTACATACTTTTGCAAAATAAAGATTTTTAGTTAATTTTAGGTGTCGGACAGGGTTTTACTGCAGTGGATTAAATTTATTACTGCTTACTATCGTTTATTTTCCTGCCTGTTAAGATGCTGATTTATATTTACCCTACCATACAGCACAATTCGGATTACTATGGGTATTTAAATTACTAGAATTAATAAAGTTTTCTGGGGTAGATTGGGTAAAAAAATAAAGCTACTGTTCATATTGGTATTGAAAGAAACTAAAAAGCGGACCTTATCTCCAGGAAAGGATTCCCATCTTATTAAACATTCTGACCAAATTTTGAAAAGTTACCTACAATGTTCTACTGAACTTTATGTGCGTACATCACTGGTTTGGGACAGGGTTTTACTGCAATGGATTAAATTTATTACTGCTTTCTATCGTTTATTTTCCTGTCTGTTCAGATACTGATTTATATTTACCCTACAATACAGCACAATTCAGATTACTATCGGTATTTATATTACTAGAATTAATAAAGTTTTCTGGGGTAGATTGGGTAAAAAAATAAACCTACTGTTCCTACTGGTACTGAAAGAAACTAAAAAGCGGACCTTATCTCCAGGAAAGGATTCCCATTTTATTAAACATTCTGACCAAATTTTGAAAAATTACCTACAATGTTCTACTGAACTTGATCTCACTTATCAACCCTGTATTTGTTATTATTGATAGTACATGAACATATTCAAAGTTTGTAATATTAGTTGGTCGTTGGGCGACAATTTGTAACCATATTATTACGTTGGACGTCAATTTGTAATATGATTTACCTGTTGATAGTGAGTTTATAAAAATATTTAGTTAACTTTTTTGAAAAAATAACAATATACCAAAAGAAAAAATGTAATTTACAATAAAACAACCATTAATCTTAATTTCAACTTTAATTAGTTGTAAAAGATACTTCAATAATTAACAAAATTTATAAATGTTTATCACAGCAAAAATTATGATAGTTAAATACCTCGGCTAGGGGTGAGTAAGTTCATTAGCTCTGACTATAGTACAATATTTGTTTCTTTAAGAAATTTTAAGGGCGCCACTGAAATCTTTTTATTTTTTATGATACTAATGAAGAAAGTTGTTTTAAGCTGAGTTATTTAAATAAGTATAATAAAATGACAGAAAGATGTCAGAAAAAACTGTCTATGAAGATAAAAAAAATGATATGAAAATATACCAACAGATAAAAGATAAATAGATTTCCTTGGTGCTAAAATGAATGAAATTGAGAATACGTTACAAAAAAATAATCCGCAAACAGTTCTTTACAAAAACTTATTCTAATACAGTTGACGATACGAAAATGATTTTGATATTACGTTTAAGAAATAAAGAAAAACGAGACAGCTGTATAATATTATAAATGCATTTACGTTGGTCGACTTATCTTTTTTTACATCTGATCCATTGGTTGATCCAGGAGAGGGTGGTCCAGTGAAGGGCACCAATGTAGAACCAATCAGCGGTAATTCGGTAGTAACCCAGTAATGTCTTTGAACTTGAAATTTGTAACGTCTTTTGACTTGAAATTTGTAACGTCTTTTGAACTTGAAATTTGTAACGTCTTTTGGTATTGTATATTCCAATGCTGTGAAAAATTGTCAGCATCAGCCACGTGTTCGTTTATTTTTTCCGTACAAAAAGTACAAAACAGCGTATTCCAAAATCTACATTTATCATTAGGATATATTATAGAAAATACAGTAGTAACAAAAGATAAATTAATATAACAATTAGAATTCCAAAAAAGTACTCATCTCGCCATTTTGTATTTTTTTATAAAAAAATTTACAATTATTACTTTTAAATTGCCCTCAAAATATACTTAAAATAATTATTTATATGAAAATTCTCATCTGATTATATAGTAGGTACTGTCAAGATTTATAGAAATTATATTTAAAATCTTTTACCAAAAATAAAAATCAAAAAACATACCTGTGTATAACACCAATGACAATAAAAGAATGCATCGTGGTTTAAGGTATTGGACTAAGCCACATTAAAGATCGTGTATAAAGTTGGAATTACTGACAGGAATCGTTTATAATAATTAACATGTTAAGAACTCTATACAATAGATGGTATTAGTGTTAGCCATATAATTAATTTAAAAATACTACGTTTTTAGTTAACATATCATGTTACAAGTTTATTCAATAATGACATTTACTGAGGAGTTAGTTTTTGTTAGCACTTAAATTTTTTAATTGGATTATTTTCTACTTGTTTTATTTTTTTTAGGCGTGATGCAACCAAGTAGAAGTAGATTCCAATACCAGACACATTCGGATGACGAAACGTCAAACCAAACTCCGCTGTTACCTCTGTTGTCGCCATCCACGTCGCGGACTTCTTACAATGCTATAAAAGTATAAATTTACTTTAGCCGAAAAAGAGGCTCTTTTTTATTCTCGTCTTAATCCGAGTGTGTTGCAAGAAAAACTCTCCGTTATGCGTTATTGGGTTTAATTTTTTTTTTATTGTTTTTTTACTTTTAATGGTTGATTCTAGTCGCGGTTTTGGTAATTAGCGTGTTCGAGGTGGTATTTTTATTACAAAATATATTTGGATCTGGATATTGTAGATGTAGAATAACAAACTGGGATTGGAATCGCTCAAAAAATGAGTAGTTAATCCGATAAATTAATGATATTTATTAAAAACGACTGACTTAAACTCGAAAAATATTTAAAAAATGATTGAAAATCTCGATCGGTAAAACGACATGCTCAACTCTTACTATCTCTTTCGTAAATTATAAATAATCTTTACATTTGTTGTGTCTTTGTTAACAAAACTTAACGAATTAGGAAATTGTACATATTTTTTTGTTAATCGAACTAATTTTGTCTACAAATCGATGTAAAGGTTGTTTTTAGATTAAACATTATGCTTTTAACTAACTAAGTTCATTTGATACATTTGAATTACTATGATCTGAATTTTTTTAACTTTAAAGAAACGGTGCAGCTTTGATTTTTCGTGAAATTTGAGATTGTGGACGACCATTTACCAACTAATCACTTTTTTCCTGTAGACAGTGTCTTTTACCTCTCTATTAGGTCATAATTATTATTTATTAGACAAAGAAAAATAAAGTCAATGTCACAAAACTTTTTATTTACTTTAAGTTTTGTGACATTGACTTTGATTTTTCTTTGTCTAATGATCAGTCACATTTGTGATATGGATGATTTACTTCTTTTATTATTTATTAATTTATGTCGATTTTAACAAATTTTAGTTAATAAAATGGTGATAGATTTGATGTCGATAAATAATGCTACAATTAATATTCACCCAACCAAGTCAAATTACTAATTTCGAATGATACATTTGTTCAATTTAAAAGAAATTGCGCAGCTTTGATTTTTTTTGAAATAATGACACGATGGACTAAGGAAACACACATTTGAGCTACTTTGTTCATTTTTCTATATAAATTTCTAGCTTAAAAATTGAGTATTGTCAATATTTTAATAGATTTGTTGTTATTTATTGATTTTAAAATTGTAATTTGTATTAAATTTTAAAGATATCAATGTTTTGAATTGTACATTTAAACTACTATCACTTGGATTTGATAATTAAACGTTTTGTGTACTGTTACTGATATATATAAAAAAATGGTTAAACTTAAATAATTTTAATATAATATTGGTGTAAAGTATTAATAATTAAAGTATTATTAGAAATTAATAAAAAAATTTTTAAATATTTATATTTTTGCCAAAATACTCAAAAAAATAATTCTTTACTGTAACATTTTGTTTGTATTTTTTTTTTGTTTCTCTGCTAATTTGACTGATTCTTAAACGTCCTGTATCGAAAAATTGTATTTTTATCGAGTTTTGCGTGTAAGGTACTCGAAAATTTGTATACAGAGTGGCCGTTTAATAGTCGAGAGTATGGATCGTTTTATTTAATTTTCCGATAGGTGGATGTGAGTCCTCGTCATATTTTTTCGCTTGTAAAATTGTTCACATTCCACAAAAATAAATTCATTTGTTTTTGTATTTATGTAGATATTTTTTAATGAAATTATTTTGTAACTTTATTAAAAAACAGTGATTGGAATAAATGTATTTTGTATTAAAGTGTTTTTTTTTCTCAAAACCACGTCTCAACTTTTATTATTTCTTAAATCTAATAGCGTTTTCGGGTGAAATGATCTGAAATAGCTCCCAGATTGATCGAAAATCTATGTGGCTCGGAAAAAGAGTGGCACAGTTCTGTGACAGAACGTCATTCACCCGAACAAGAGTTGATTCGATTTACTTTTGGATAACTGTGATAAATTTCAAAATATTGAAAATGGAAAATTGGCAAACTTTACGAAAGTGTGGGAGAACTGCTCAGAAATTGCCAAAATCTAGTTTTACAGAATATAAAATGTAGGTATCTAGTACCTATAAAATTTTCTAATTTTTCCTATTCTCCACCTTTCCTTGAAAATAAGGAAACCCAACTCATTGTCACTATTTTCTGAAGACGATAAAAAAGTCATAAGCATCAAAAACTCTTCGCTATTTTTTGAACACTACCCGCCATATTTGCTCTGCATCTGTTGATCTGACCCTCGATCTCACATCAACTCCGATCAACCCGAGAGCGATCCAGTCGATCAGCAGAACAAGAAAATCGACCATGCTCGGTGACCAATCAGGCCAACCGAACATTCTCGGAGCACTCTGATGCCTGTATGCACCATTTTCACGTTTTCTCGTAATTAGCTAACCACGTCTAAGTATGTAATCGTGGTTAAAAAGTAGATTCGATGCACCAAATAATTTTGCACTTAAATTAGCTAATTGTGATTTGGTAATTATGGCCAGCTGGCAACATCGCAATTTTCCTAGGAATCCGTCATGTCTGTCACAATTTGATGTTGATTGATGTAAAGGTTACGGACAAAGAGGCTGTTTCGGGATTCGGGTGTTTGAAATTTGTTGTAACTAATAACATTACATATTATTTAAAAGAATATATTTCGATTGTACATAAATTAATGACAGAACTTAAAATCGAATCTTCATGACACATGTCATTCTTAACTACTATATCTCATCAATAAATATATAAATAAAAATAAAATAAAGGCTCGATTACAGAACACAACAAAATTATAAATGTCAGCTTCAATTTATTTCCTTTTGTTTTAAGAATACAGTTTAAAGTGCAATTCCACATAGTTATTGGAGACAAAATTGCATAGGGTATACTTACACCCTATTATCATAAGTTAGGGCTTCAACCTCTTCAAGAAGATCTACCTTTGTTGGTTTCGTGAGGCGGAAGCGACGAAGGAAACTAAGGTCATCCAGGGCTTCAAAATAATTATCTCTCTCATTCCAACGCCTAGGAAACCCATCTAACACTATGTCATTAATATCTAGTTCATCATCAAATAATAGGTCTTCTGAGTTAAAGAGTTAACTTTATGAATGCAACCCAAGTCTATTAATGAAGTTAATAATCCGCGCGGGAATTTCATGGTTTTTACTATTGTTGTATGCTGATTTGTTTATATTATAAGGTTTTTCATGCGATAAATCGATTTGTTGATATTACAAGGCCCAAATACCCTTCCATAAAAACTTTCTCTCATTCTGGGCATCTGTATGTTGCTCCAAAATTTCGGAGTAACGACAGCTACGCAGCTGTGAGAGAGGATCAAGGAAAGAGCGGGCATTTATAGCGGGGGCCCTTTATACCTGCATCAATGATTCTCTTTTACCTTGCAACATTTCAGTATACAAAATATACTCTCATTCGTAAAAACAAAATATTGTTTTTTCAATATATTTTTTAATTACAATTACGAATTACTTAAAACCGAACGATTATATATTAAAAATTTTGATAAAAATTGGGCCATAGGGCCCTGATGTAAGGGTATTTGGCCTTGGAATATCAAAAAATCGATTTATCGCATGAAAAACCTTATAATATAAACAAATCAGCATACAACAATAGTAAAAACCATGAAATTCCCGCTCGGATTATTAACTTCATTAATAGACTTGAGTGTTTATAATATTGCAAATGAACTAAAAATCCGACTAAATAATGAAATACATTTTCTTTTGTAATTTTTCCCGTAGAATGTAATGCAAGAGCCGGCTTTTGCATTTTTTAATATTTTATAACAAAAATTTAACAATTATTGCAAATTTAGCTGTTGCAAAATTCATTTTTTGCTTTTTTTTTCATTTTTGAGCACATTTTTTAATGAGAGGTGTATTTTTTTATTTCATGTGAAAGTAGACGTAAAAACGAAAAAGAGCCCCAGATAAACCTTTTTCAATAATATTGTCCGTGCAAACTTTACAGTTGAAAAAAAAAGAGATTTTTCCAGAAAAATCAAATTTCTCGGAAAATTATTGTTACATGGTTATTTTGGACATAAGAAAGTAAGTTTTCACCAAGTTTCATCAACATTGACGAATCCGTTGGAAAATTAAAACTTTAAAACGAAAAATCGTTTTTTTTTTCATTTTCCTCGAAAAATTGAGGTTATGTGAGAACATTACCAAGAGAAAAGTTTTAGATTTTTACATGATCTACAACTTTTCTATTGGCGTCAATTTTAGCCGCAAACAGCAATACTTCAGTGTTTTATCCCTTTTTCACCCCTAAAAAGTTTATGATCATAACTGAAATAGTTAATGTATTTTTTTTAATGTGTTATAAGCCCCTTTACCACCTCCAACTATTACATTGCAGGTCTCAGAAATTCCGTATTTTTTTTTTGGTACAGCACGCCTGGACTAATTAGTGGCGTTGTAGTCCAACCTGCAGTACGACCGCGTCGGATCGTACGGAAGTTTGACAAGCACAAAAATCTGTTGTACAACTGAGTGCTGCGTACGACAAGTTTGAATGCATTTGAATGTTCGATTTCAGTTTGAAGATTGCGATCATGGAAAAGAACGAAAGATTTTGGGAAGAATTTATTGACATATACCATGAACATCCTTGTTTGTGTGCTTACGGGTTTGTGTATGCTTACGGGATCCGTTTGGAAAAATTTAAACAAATTAACACAAACGCAACTGTGGAAGTTTTAAAAAAGAAAATTAATAATATGAGCATTTAGAAGGGAACTGAAGAAGGTAAGACAATGAAAAACTCAAAACATTGAGAACATGGTCAAGACGCACATTTTACTTTGATTTTAAAGTCTTGATTTATTACAGGTACAAGGTTCGCACAGGTTCGGGAGGCGACATATATGAACCAAGCCCATAGTATTACAATTTACTGTTATTTACAGCCCAATCCGAATCTGGACGAACAGGCAAATCTACAGATGAAGAAGAGGGCGCAATTTACAATAAAACAGTAAGTAATTTATAGCTTTAATGCATAAAATCATGGGTATTTTTATGAATATTCACTTATTTTATGTAACCTTTTTGTCTTGCCAGTAGTATTATAGTAATTTTTAAAGGAATCTCTTATCGTTTTTGCCGACGCTGATGACGTCCTGATGGACTGTCGTGTAACTGTCGTAGTACTTCGGCTACTCTACTCTTTGGTATAACTAATTGCTTTCTGTTAACGAAACCGTCATCATTTTCAATTATTCTCTTTAATAAATCGCCTTCCAAAATGAAAGACTCCCACTGAGCCCAATATGATTTAAGGACTGTAGAGAATTTTGACACTTCTTGCCAAGTAGGTCGACGATCTTCTATCTTCCATTCTCTCATTTTCTTTAAAACAGGATCATTATCTTGTTCTTCTTTAATTCTAGTAGGTGCCCAGTCGTCGTTAACTACAGTTGTTCGTAGTATTGCAGTTTCTTTTAATTCTGTCTCACTGCAGTGAGAACACTCTTCTGGGCACGGTCTTCTGGAAAGGGAGTCTGCATTTCTGTGACTTATCCCAGTTCGATGTTCGATCCTAAAGTCGTACTCTTGGAGTCGTTCGATCCACCTGGCAATTTGACCTTCAGGGTTCTTAAACTGCATTAGCCATTTTAGGGCTGCATGGTCCGTCCGGATTAAGAATTTTCTTCCATAAAGATATTGGTAGAAGTGTTCCACCGATTTCACAACTGCCAGAAGTTCTCTTCTCGTAACGCAGTAATTCCGCTCAGGTTTGGAGAGTACTTTACTAAAATAATCCAGCAGGACTCTCTCTTTTCCATCTTGAATCTGTGAAAGGACTCCGACATTACTGGCATCTGTATCCAAAATAAATTCTCCTTCCGGTTGTGGGTAGCCTAATATCGGTGCTGCGGTTAAATGCTTCTTCAGAGTTTCAAAAGCCGTTTGACAGTTTTCATCCCAGCAGAACTCTCTCGTTTCCTCTGTAAGGCGTGTTAATGGCTTAGCAATGTCTGAAAACTTTCTGATAAATCTGCGATAGTATGTACATAGACCAAGAAAACTTCTTATTTGATGTTTATCAGTTGGTTGTGGCCATTGTTTGATAGAAGCGACCTTGTCCTTATCTACAGACACGCCCTCTTTGCTGACAATATGACCCAGATAATTAACTTTGTCTTGGAATAACTGACATTTCTTTGGATTCAGCATCAGTTGGGCAACTTGAAGTCTTTTAAAAACATCTTCTAAGTTTTTCAGATGTTCTTCGAATGTCTCCCCCAAGACTATGATGTCGTCTAAGTAGACCAGGCACGTTTTCCAAGACAACCCTCTCAAAACGTTCTCCATCAGTCTTTCAAATGTCGCAGGAGCATTACATAGTCCGAATGGCATGACATTGAACTGAAATAATCCAGAACCGGTGGTAAAGGCTGTCTTTTCTTTGTCTCTTGGGTCAATTTCTACCTGCCAATAACCAGACTTCAAATCTAAGGTAGAAAATAATTTACTTCCAGCTAGAGTGTCCAAGGTATCGTCGATTCGAGGCAGAGGATAACTGTCCTTCTTGGTAACATTGTTCAACTGACGGTAGTCTACACAGAACCTCGTAGTTCTATCCTTTTTCTTGACCAAGACTACCGGAGAGACCCATGGACTGGTAGAAGGTTCTATCACTCCATCTTCTTCCATTTCTCGAACAATTCTTTCAGCTTCTTGCCTCTTTGCCTGTGGTAATCTTCTAGCTGATTGACGAATTGGCTTGGCATCACCCGTGTCGATTTTATTTTTTACAGCATTTTTAACCTCCCTTTGGTACAAAAATGTTGCGATACCGATGAAGAAAATCTTTCATTTTTCTTTTCTCTTTTCGGTTTAGAGATGTACCAGCAACCGCCACCATTTGTTCAAACTTATTGTTGGAATTATCGGGAATAGTTGTCTGTCGAATTATAGATGTTACTGTACGGAGGTTCCAACTTTGGTCTCTTTCTTGATCGTAATTGGGTGATCATTGACATTTATAACTCGTACTGGAATTTCTTTAGCAGAAGTGACCAATCCTTTTCCTATCAAAATTCCTCGACCGACCTCCTCATCATGGTTCCATGGTTCCATCATCACAGGTATTCCTTCGTCAATAGTTCCTTGCAGTCTGGCCACTATGATCGTTTCGCTTCTACCAGGTACCACAGTATCCTCCTGGACAACGGCTGGCACGGTTTTGTCCTCATATGGATGAAGGAATATTTCTTTAGAACCGACTTTGATAACTCTGTTCTTGAAATCCAGTTGGAAACCATGTAAGTTCATCACATCCATTCCTAATATAACATCTTCCTCAATATCAGCGACAATAACAGTATGCGTGAACTTTTCTGAGCCAATTCCTATTTGAACCTGGACTTCTCCAAGGATGTTAGCTCTATCACCTGTGGCAGTTCGCAGTCGTAGCCTTGTTGGTAAAAGCTTCTTACGGCTATTTATAGTTGTTGGCCGTATAATCGTTCTGTTCGCTCCAGTATCCACCAATAGTGTATACTTTTTACCGTTGACTTCACCATCTACATATACACTGTCTTCGCGGCATTTCAAAGAGGCTATTAGTATGAGAGGGTCTTTGGAAACGTTCCGGGTCGAAGCTGCCCCCTCTAGGCCGGCCCGTTTTAGTTTTTCCTGTGGAGTAGTTTCTTGATTCGTAGTGACCCCAGGACGTTTACATGAATTGCGAGCATGTCCTATTTCACCACAATTCCAGCACCTGATGGTCTTCTTCTTTTTCTTATCAGTAAAGTTCTTCATCATATTTACTAATTGGTCTAACTTATTTTCATCTTCCTCTTCCGTTACAGACCTTACTTTACTGTATCCTCCACAAGCTTTCGAAGCCGCTTCATACCCAAGCGCGGCAGACAAGATGTCAACTAATGTTTTGTGGTGGGCTAATCGGAGTGTCTTTGCCATTTCGTGGTCACGAAGTCCATCAAGAAATGCTTCAACAGCTAAACATTCCATCATTTGCTCTGGAGCTGAAGGTTAAGCAAATCTTACCAATCTGGCAATATCTACTTCGTACTCTTGAAGTGTCTCCTCTCGCTTCTGTTTTCGAGTCTTTAACTGCGATCGGTACAAGTTCTCCAAGTGTTCGTGACCATATCGCATGTTCAAGCTTTTCTTCAGTTGCTCAAAATCATCTGTGTCCTCCACTGGTATGGTCTGAAGAACATCCAAAGCGTCTCCTCTCAGAGCGATGGTGAGGTTTATTGCCTTCTCTTTTTGGGACCAACCGTTCGCTCTTGCAACTGTTTCGAACTGTTTGAGATAATTTTCCCAAGACATCTTTCCGTCAAAGGTTGGGGCCTTAACACGAACAGAACTTTTGTTGCCTTCCAATTTCGGTTTCCGCTCCACTTTGTAGCTCCTCATTTCGTCCTTGTTTTCCTCTCCTAAATCTTCCATATCTTCTTTACCTCCTTTTTCCATCTCTTCCATTTGCTTTTCCATTTCTCTTATTTTCTCTTCAATTTTTTTTTCAAATGAAGACATTTTATTTTCCATAGAAGAAATATCCAAAGAAACTTTGTTTTCCAAAGACGAAATATCATTTTTTAAAGAAGACATATCAGTAGAAACTTTGTTTTCCAAAGAAGAAATGTCAGAAGAAACTTTATTTTCCAAAGAAGAAATATCAGAAGATACTTTATTTTCCAAAGACGAAATATCATTTTTTAAAGAAGACATATCAGTAGAAACTTTGTTTTCCAAAGAAGAAATATCTTTTTTCAAAGAAGACATATCGCAAGAAATATCATTTTTTAAAGAAGACATATCAGTAGAAACTTTGTTTTCCATAGAAGAAATATCATTTTTCAAAGAAGACATATCGCAAGAAACTTTATTTAAGGAAGAAATAATTGTAGCAGAAGAGTCGTCTACGAAAATATGATTTTCTGGATCTAAACCATCATTTTCCAATGCTTGCTTAAGTCGCTCCAACAACTCAGTCTTCCTTCCTGTTGTTTACAATTCACGATCCTCCAGCTCTTGACGCAATTCTGTCACTATTTATTTACAATATCCCACTTCTGACACCAACGTAACGTTTATTTATTTTTACTAGTCTTTTTAATTTATTTTTATACTATTTAAATCACTAACACTGTTTAATTTATATAACACAATTTATTTACAATACTTTAATTTATGTAAGACAATATTTCTATTCGCATTTATCTAACAATATACTACTAACTAACTAACTAACTAACTAAAAATATTCAAATCGGTCCTTTATATAGGTAATATTGTTCGAGTATACTCCGGTTTATTCTGGGAATCGTCTAGATGCTTTTTTTTACGCTTCGCTCATTGAACGCCGTATATTCCAGAACGTTCTCGCATCATCTGTCTGCCTCGCGTCTGGTTCATAGCGCCAGGGACGTACTCGCACAACATTACGAAGTGCGCAACACGCAAGAATGGGAGTAGGGTTTTAGTAAATTTGTAATTAGCGGAAATGCCTCGTCACCAATAAAGCCATAAGGCAATGCATCATCTGTATTATTAAGTGGGGCTGAGTTGGGTATATTCAGTGTATTTGCCAACAAACGCTTATAGATTCCTGTTTTTTCTATATTCCTCCATCCGATACACGTCCGTTGCGTTGGTGCCAGTATGAACATATAAAACATTATTTGCATTAACTATTGCAAATAATACGACACTAAATGTGCCTTTGTAATTGTAATAGTATGATCCAGTATTAGGAGGTTTTTTAATGAGGACATGTTTTCCGTCTACTGCCCTAAACATTTTTCAAAATTCCACATATTTTTGAAGTCATCTGCAACTTGCTGCCACTCGTTTGCACAAGAGGGAACCTAAAAAAACAAATTACAATTTTGGAGTTACTGTTTAAAGCACTAATAAGTCTTAAATGTTTCGATTTATTTTTATACAATGTATACATAAAATGCCAAAGCAAAGCGAAGGTTGTAGTAAAAAATAGTTTTTATACATTTTGGCATTAACCTTATCAAAATCTAAACAGTGTATTGGAAAGCCATATTAGATATTTTTTTACTTAATCCTGTGTTAAGAATATGCGAATGTAATTTATTTTTCCCTAACGATACCCAAAAGTTATTGGGAAGAATTGACTAATTCAAGTTCGATCCATTAATTAATTGCTATAGCCATCCAATGTTTATAAAAAGTTCATAACTTACCAATAAAGAACAGCATCGAAAAAGTGTTCTCATATTGTTTTTTTTTTCTAGCAGGACAATATGGAGGAAAGTAAATATGAAGAAACAAAAGGTCCACTTTCGCCCATAAGTTACACTAATCATGTACGGGAGTTGGTCAATCCACTTGACTCGGAGGAAAATACACCAGAAACACAAACAAGTACATACGACAATACTCAAAGAATACCAACCCAACCAACAAGTAGATCTCAATCTCGTGCTCCTAGTGATATTCGCAAAACACAAACACCTTCGACAAATAGATCGCCATCTCGTACTTCTCACGATGGCCGAAAGAAAAAAAAATTGATCCACTCGAACAGAGGAAATTGAATTTATTGAATTTAGCTGAACATGCCTTAAATACTGATAAAGAAGAATATATGATTGCCGGAAAAAGAATCGGTTATCAGCTGAAGGGCATAGCTGAGAATCAGAGACAAATCAAACAAATTGATATCTGATATTGTTGGACGTTCCTAGTGAACGGATATTTTCTCTTAGCGATTAAATTAAACTAGTAAAGTGGACTGTAAAGACTGTATTTTATTTAACCTAACTAAACAAGTGATACTTTCATGACCACGGCTCGCGTATGAATGCCGGTTGTGTCGACAAGTTACAGGGGTTAAGATTTTAGCCGGGTCAGAGGCGTTACATCAAGCGCGAAACAAAATATTATTCAAAATATATATGTATAATCCGTAAAACGGAACAGATGTTATTTATTACGCCATGATAGGCAAACTTACAGAAAATGCAACTGTAAACTGTAAAGCTTTTGCTAACAGAACATAATATGATTCTTTGACATTACAGCCCACAACCTCTCAGTTTCAAACATTGGGCCATCCTCCACCAGTTAGCCGTCAATCACGAAGCTACAAAGACTTGGAACCACCATCTACAATAACGCAAGATTATACTGTTTCACAAGTAGAGTCTATGAACAGTTCTAATATGCAAGGTGACACCCAGAATGTCAGATACTTTTTAAGTAACTATGACTATGAGCAACAAGAGTGAAATTATTTTTGTATCTTTTCTGTTTAAAATAAAAACACTGTTTTTGTTATCGGTCATATGAAAGAAATTTCTTTTTAATTTGTCTCTTAGAAAATCATTAACAAACGCCTCGTCTGGTTCCTTGATAGAAAAGTTGCCATTTATACAGAGTCTCTAGCTTCCCATTCCCATCCCATTGTCCAAAAAATTCATCACTCTTTTCACCATCTCTATTCCCTAAACACCACAGTCACCATTATATGGATTCCCTCACACATTGGTATACCTGGAAACGAACTGGCTGATCAGCATGCCAAAACAGCATCAACTTCTACCACAATTACTTCTCATATCCAGATTTGCAAGGACATTAAGGCAGAAGCAAAAAGAATTGTTAGACATATGTGGCAAGCTCACTGGAGCTCTACCAATACCTTCCTACTATCTATCCACTATTGTTTCTATCTAAACTATTGTTTACTAATTTTGGGTCGAACTAACTCTACTAGTAATTCAAACGTATTGTCGTCCATTCTTAAGTAGTTTCGGAGGTCTGCAGGTTCATGAACCCGTGTTTTATTAATTTAATATGTGAAAACAAGTATCGTTTCATTAACCAATCCTTGCACCATTTGGTTCTTTTTTTTTCTTTGCTTTTTTATCCAGTAGAATAACAAGTGAAGCTGATATCTTCTTTTTTGATATCATAGACGCCATCACGAAAACTGAACTGAACACCAATGCAATATGTGTTGTACTACAGATTATCAACTAACCTACGCGTGTGTGGACAAAACTGTTTCCAACTTGTTCTACGATATAAAAAAAAGAAATAGCTAATACCTTGGTAAAAAGTATAAACACAACAAACACAATTCCAGAAATTGAGCCATTAAATTCAAGAAAAATTGACCAAAATTTTATCGAGACAATGGATACCAGCCATCAACTTCAAAACAAAATTTGCACCAAAATTTTATTGAAGCAAGATCTTCTTCTGAAGTTACTGATAATTTTGTCAGGGAAAACATAACATACTCAAATTGTACTTTTCACAATTGTAATTTTATTGTTAAAAATCAATAATTTATATTAAATTAGTTTTATTTTTGTTAACTGCAAATTTAAATAAAATCATTAATATTTTATTATTATTTTCTTAGTGAGTCGTAGAAAAAATATTCTGTCCAACTCGTGTGGATTGTCTATATCGCACGCGAATGATTCGTAAGTTTGTTTGAAGAAGTCATGTTATAGAAGTAAGCTAGTTGTAAGGTTACCTTAGAATAAGTTATAATTATAACCTTACACCTCCCAGTCAAAAAAACGTTAGATTTTCGGGTTTAATCTGACCTTTCTAATGTGACTTTTCTCGGAATGTCCTGTTTTAAAAAATTGAAAAAATATAAACCAGCCAAGAATTGATTGTAGCATGTGTTTTCACTTATCGCTTCCAAAATTTTCCCGACTTACTTCAATTAGCCCGTTAAAAAGAAAAGTCAAAAATTTGCTTATTTTTGTAGAAATGCAAAAGGTACAAAATGAAATAAGGTATAGCAAGAATATTGAATCTATGCTTGCAGATCTAGGCAAATTTTTGGCTTTTCTTTTTTATGAGGCGAATCGAAGAAGGTTGAGGGTCATTTTTTAAAGTTCTTAGTTGCGATAAGTGGAAAATTTTTGGCTATTTTTTTGTAATTTGCTCTTCAAAAAGACCAGACTGGATCAGAATATTTATATTAAAAGGACTACCACAGTGTGGTCTGTCAAGATAGAGATTTTTAAGTATAGGCTAAGAAAAACCTACGGCTAGAAGCTACGAGGGGGAATCACTTTACAGTGGAATGAGTCTCTTAAAAAAGACCAGACTGGACCGGAATATTTAGATTAAAAGGACTACCACAATAGATCAGAAAAGGTAGAGGTGGGAAAAGGCATGTAGTCCCCACATAATCTAATCTACAACTAGCTATTTAGCAGTTGACAGCGCTTACCGATTAACGATCGCCATATTGCTTACAAGAAATTCCTAGCGCTTTTTCCCCCGAACGAACTCATAGATTTTTGAATAGTTTTGTTAGAATGTTATTTGTTTCCTGTTCTTAATATGATCAACTTCCACAAAGTAAGTAAGTAAGTAAGTAACTAAGTGAACTTAACTGAAAAGGTAGGTGAATGAGGACGAGCTGTCGAAACGCCAACCCAATGTTTCAACTGCCAAGATTATAACTACGGACAGTCAACTTGCCATATGGAATCGAGATCTTTTAGATGTGGAGAAAAACCCAGCAGATCTGGCAAATGCGAAAGACCGAATAGTCAACCCGCAAAATGCGCCAACTGCCAAGAACAACACCCTGTCAACTTCAAAGAAGAAACTAGCTTCAGGGAAACCTCAGTTACACAAACGTAACAAAAACAGAAGAAAACAAGAAGGGAAGGGTTTGGACGAAGTGTGTGTGTGAATCTAAGGTGTGAATGTGAAAGTAGGCTAACAACCATATTTTGCTATATGCTTGGTTGCATAAATCACGACGTGTTCTGTGGTTTCGTCTATTGTTCTATGACCAATGTCACCACTAATGACGTCGTCGGACAACTGTGGTCGGTCTCTGCTGGAAGTAAATAAAATAGTAGATAAACTTATCAGTTCTATGTGTGCATTAAAGCTTTGTACGCCAGAAAAAATGAATAGAAAATAATAAAGAGTGTATCTTTTGTGTCGTTAGTTTCCAAAGTTCGTTTGTCAATATTAAAGTTTATATTGAATAATGAAAGTAATTGAAAGCAATTAACGACGTTCGAAAACAGTGATTTCAAGAATTAATAAAAATAGTCAAGGTTACTATGTTCCTGTCCAAAAGATTAAATTTTATTGGATTGTTACTGTTTTTAGGTGTGATAAGTAGGGTAAGTTTTTTTATTGTTTCATTATACTAAATACGCATTAATTGAACCTGTTATAGTTTGATATTGAACGTGATTTAACCTTCGTTAACATTTTTATTGAGGATTGAGTAGGACGTTTTTAGGTTAACTCTTTAAATTTCATTTTTTGTTCATAAAAAGCAGAGTTTTCAGCACTTCTTATAGAGAAATAAAAATACAAACTTTCGTCATTAGAAATTAAAGATAAACGTGAAACGTATTTTATTACTTGATTTGTAGAAATAATCTTAATAACTACATAATTAATATCCCCCAAAGTATATACCTAAACTGGTTTTAAAAAATTTGTAATTTTTAAAAGATTTTATTTATTTTTTATGTAAATGGCGAATTTATTAATTCTACGAACCTTCATTCTCTATATATGGTTATATTATAACTAACCTAAGCTTTACTTTGTTTCATTGAAAGACAATTTATTGAATTTTCTCAATTTCAAGGAAAGACATAGATAAATTACAACAATTCTGTTAAACCAAATAAGTCACACCATTTTACAAAATTATCTTATCTCGATTAAATGTGAGGAAATGATATTATTGTAATTACTCATAAAGTAAGATAAAAATGTAAAAATTTTTTATACCCAAATTTAAGTTGGAATATAATATAGATACTAATGCTTTGTTTATTGATATTTTACCTACTAAATTATTTAAAAGGTTTGCGAGAACAAGTTGAAATATTTTGCTTTCTTATAATGATTTATAACTTCAGTAGATTTTCATTAAATTATATTTCTTAATTAACGTTTTATATATAATCTTTGTTTGGATGTGATAATGCAATTTTTTTATCAAAGAAATCAATTAAATGGATTTTGATATCACTGACTTGTTAAGACTTTCACAATTTCAATAACCATGTATCCTTAAAGTATTAAACTGTGATTCATGAATTGTAAACAAGACAAAATTACGCATTACATCATTTTTCACAAAGAAAATCATTTATAACGAACGCTGAAGTTATCTTAAGTAATCAGGGTTAATTAAAAAAATTAAATTTCCTGTAATGTGAAAACGATAAATTCGTCATTGTATATTGGAAATGTTATTACTCCTAATAATCGATCGATTCAGATTAAAAAATTACGGTTCATTGAGTAAGGTTAGGATTTATTAAGTTTACACAAAAAATAATTTAATTAATTTATAGAAGTTAGTAAAACCTATTGATTTCATAACAATAAAAAAATGAGTTCTTAGTTGGTATTTGAATATTTATTAGTTTTTAGTGTGAAATAGCATTTTTCGCTTGTCGACCTTCTACATTAACACCAAAAATATTTTAATCACTTTTTAATTACCAGGGAACAAATTATTCAAATTAGACTAGTTTGATTTTTGTTTATTTAGTAACGCAATCGTGAGGTAAACATAAAAAGAAGTTGTCATTGGTAAACATTGACGTAGCATCGTTAATTTGATGAACTTATTATGACTACGACGCTAGAATATAATGTTCCTCCTTTAGCTGAGCTCTTGAATAACATGCCACATACACTGTATCGATAAAGTATGGAACAAATTCATTTTTGATTTTAATTTACCGCAATTTAAAATAATATTCTGATATACAGGGTAAATTACTTTCGAGTAATGACGTCACCGTAATTTTTTTTTAAATGAAACACTACTCTATCTGAGCTGATTTCAAAAATGTATCACATGCTGATTCCAACTGGTTGGTACAGGGTGGACAAAAATACAATAGTTTTGTGCTCATAAAGTAATGTGTAACATTTTTATCAGTTAACACTTTAAGTAACACTAAGTGTATCAGAAGTAATACAAAAAAAAACTTTCAAACTAACTAGCCCATGTGTATTTTTTTTATAGACAGATATTTGATGCATTTAATTGACTGTATTTCATCTGATCACAGATTTCATATGAATGGATTACTGCCTTTAGGCTGTGGTTAGGTTAGGTAGGTTAGGTCAGATTTTGTCCCTAGTTTGGTAAAAATTATAGTGTTAATTTGGCAAAAGCGGGCAAAAGGGTTGAAATCACTATGCATTATGTGTCTTGCATATAAACACATACTCCAAAATGACCAAAAACCTACAAAACCTCATACATCGCAACATAATATGGTTAAAAAATAATTTTGAAACAAAATGTTCAAAATTCAATGCTTAGTTCATGGTGAAGTTTTTTTGAAATTGGGTTCAGGGGTTAAAGGGGTTAACAATATTATCAAATACTTACTTATTGTTGAGCAGACAGTATATGATGAAATACTAAGTGAAATACATGACTTTATAAATGTTTGAACTGCAGCCCTTGCTGTATTTGACAGTAACCCAAAAGGTGTACAAATTTCTTGAACCTTGTTTATTGTGTCTTGGGAAATATTGTTGCTGTCCAAATTCTCTCTTTTAATTCTTAAATATTTTCTGATTTTTTTGACACACAACATTCTTTAGCTGGCCCTACATAAAATAATCCAAAGGATTGAAATCTGGTGACCTAGTTGGCAATTCAATAGATCTACATCTACCAATCCACCTGTTCAAAATTGTATGGAAAATAAACTAACTTGGCAACCCCGCAGAGTCAGTATCAATTAAAGAAGTAAACAAACAACACGTTTTTTCTTTAGTGTCCAAAATAAATTAAAAAAAACCAGTACAACTTAAAACGAAAGTAAAAAAAAGTAATGCAATAAACAACATAATAGTTTGGTCCTTTGATGAGAAGGATCCTAAGTTATTTATTATTAATAAAACGTGGACATTTCATAACCTGCAATGGCTTCACCTAGCTACTACACCCTAGTCGACCAGGAGTTTTTTTTAATAACTGGAAAAGTATTCAAGATTTTCTAATTGATTTTTTTGATTGTTACAGAGCCTTGAAAATAGAGCTAAAAACGGGTAGTCTGATTTTTAAGCGCGCTGCGTCACTTTAAAGCAGGAAAAAAATATTTAAACATATTAAATATGAATACTAGGAAATTATATAATTTATGTACTATATTCGGAAAGATGAATGAATAATAATCCGCGTTTAAAAAATGTTTTCCAAATTATTCCATTAGTTATGCTTTTGTTAATTAACAACTTTTTCTGTAGTAAATATTAACCGAAAAACCGCGTTAATTATTGAACTAAAGCCTTGGGATTTTTTTTTACTTTGGTGAGTTATTCTAATTATGCTGTAACAAATAGATCCCTGTTAGAAAAATTCAAAAATATGCATTTTCCATTTTTTATAATACGCCAAAATTTAAGATTAAAAAATAATTATTAATAATTTTTTTTAATTTTGTAACCCAATGTTTTAAAAACTGGTAAAAATATGCATTGTGAGATGCATTGTTTATGAGGTCATTTTTGTAATATATTGGGTAGTACAATTTATGATTTTTAGTGAAAAACGGTTTTTCAAATAAATTATTTGTTGATCTTTTAATCAACATTCTATTTTTACAACTAAATAAATTAAGAAACCATTTTTTCTTTAAAAACCATAAATTCTATTGTTCTCCTGGATTATAAAAAAAATCATTCATTTTTTATCTGTTGATTTAATTTGTTTCTTTTTTTTACAACTTTTAATATTTTTACTTCTTGAAACTTTTTTGTCCAATTCCTTTTTTTTTTATTATTAAAATAACTTTGGAAATATGGCAGATAAGTCAATACTTCAGGTCTTTTTGATTAACTTTTAATTAAATAAACATTTTAGGTTTTAATAAAAGCCCTCTTTGAAATCAGACTACCTGTTTTTATCACTATTTTCAGGGCTCTGTAAAAATTATAAATATTGGAGAGTTCCGGGACTTTTTTTAGAAAATTTAATGATCTAGTCAAATCTTTTTTAATATTTCGAAAATCTTGAATATTTTTTCGAGATATTAAAAAAACTAAACTCTGTCTTTATTTACTTAATTGCTTTTAACTTTTGCTATTTTTTTCGGCTCTTTTTTGAACTTTTCTTTAAATGATCTACATAATATTCCGGATCAAATATGAGTCAATCAAAACATATATAATATTCAGTCTATTAAGTATTAACAGTAAACAAAAAGATGGACTTTCACATAGTAAGGTTTAGTACAATAAATTTATATTCAAGCGTTCACCTTACAGACTTTTTAATATGTCAAAAAATCCTTTAACTAACTAATATTTGCAACAATCCGGATAGAATAACACCTCGTTCCTAATTTTCGGTGAATATTAAAATATTTTATGAAAAATCGTAAATGTCTACGATTTTATACGATGTTACCACAAGGTTAGAACGTTATAATAATAATAAGTGTGCTTGTATACAATCATGTAAAATCAATATTTGAATTACCAATTATTAATCAAGAATCCGTACAGTCTGGTCGAGAAGTCATTTAAATCGGATTTGGGTTACACCGATCCGAAAAATCTGATTTTGGTGTCAATCGATTCGAAATGAGAAATAGAAAAATGTTCCTGAATATCAAAATCCGTCTTAAAAAATTTCCTATTGTTATTAACAATTTAAGATTTTAAAAAAAGGGGGTTTACATTTTTGCGAATAACTCATAAATTATAATAGCTAGAATAAAAACTGAACGGATTCTTAAAGGGCAGGAAATTTCCAACAAAAAACTCCCTGAATTGTAGCTCAATTATTTGTAGGTCTAAATTAATGTTGAAAATGGCATAAAAAACGGGCGGCGCGTCACCGTCGCAACTACCAACTGATATAAATTATTTTTTTTCAATAAGTACCTAAATATTAATAAAAAAAAAAATTAAAAATTCTAGCACTAACAGAACATAGAGAACAAATTTCTGCAGTCAAAAATTTTTTTCCGTTATTAATTATTATTAATATTATATTAATATTATTATTAATATTATATTATTATTAATATTATATTATTATTAATATTTAGGTACCTATTGAAAAAAAAATAATTTATGTCAGTTGGTAGTTGCGACGGTGACGCGCCGCCCGTTTTTTATGCCATTTTCCACATTAATTTAGATCAATAAATAATTGAGCTACAATTCGGGGAGTTGGGACTTTTTTGTTGGAAATTTCCTGCCCTTTAAGAATCCGTTCAGTTTTTTGTTCTAGCTATTATAATTTATGAGTTATTCGCAAAAATGTAAACCCCCTTTTTTTAAAATCTTAAAATGTTAATAACAATAGGAAATTTTTTAAGACGGATTTTGATATTCAGGAACATTTTTCTATTTGTCATTTCGAATCGATTGACACCAAAATCAGATTTTTCGGATCGGTGTAACCCAAATCCGATTTAAATGACTTCTCGACCAGACTAGTAGTAGAGTTAAGAAAAATGCTCGATGTATCCAGGCAGCTGAGAGCGTAAACGGGCTAGGGCAACCTATAGATTCATGGGATACACTTTTAATGTACCTTTTAAGTCAAAAATTAGGTAAACGTACTGCTCGTGAATGGGAAGAGAAAATTATTAGATTGTCGAGAAAAAACGGTGAATTTAAATGAACAAAGTGTACGAGGGTTGCCTTTTATATTTCGGGATTTGGCAACCCTGGTGTTGGAATCTGGCAACTGACAACTCTATTGTAAAGATGGAAATTTTTGAGGTTATACGTACTCAGAACGTTTTGACATACTAGCGCTATTTGTGTTGTTTACATTAACTTAAAAGATTCATCTCTGCCCAAAAATGGAATTAAATCGTGAACATTTTCGTGCGATTATTTTTTACAACTTTCTACGTGGATCCACTTAGCAACAGTGCATGGATGAACTTAATTCAATTTTTCCGATGAAGCTTCAGCAAGGACCAGTGTTTATCGATGGTATGGTGAATTCAATCATGGCTGTAGTTCACTCCAAGACGAATTTCGTGCAGGTCGTCCAACATCAGTTGTTGTTCCGAAAACAATTGATGCTGTGTGAGAACTATTATTGAAAGATCGTCATGTGACCTATCGTGAGATTGAGACAACCTTAGGCATTAGTGGAAAAAATTTGTTCGCGTTGGATCTTACACAATTTGTCAATCGCTCAAAAAAAGGCTCGTGTCGATTGGTCAAAAAATACGATCACGGTGCTTCAAAACACCTCTATGACATCGTGACAGGTGATGATTCGTGGATTTACGCGTATGAGCTCGAAAGTAAACAGCAGTCGACTGTAAGGGTGTTTCAAGATTAGCCCAATCCAACAAAAGTTGTTCGCGCACGAAGCACTTCCAAGCAAATGGTCGCCTGTTTTTTCGGAAAACTGAACATGTCGCAACCATACCAGTAGAACAAAGTAGAACAGTCAATTCTGAGTGGTACACAACCATTTGTTTGCCAGTTGTCTTCCAAGAAATCAAGAAAACCAACCGCCGAAGACGGATCACTATTCACAACAATGCGAGCTCCCACACATCGGCTCAAACAACTGCATTTTTGAACCCCCAAAACATCGATTTGATGAGTCATCCGCCGTATAGTCCTGACTTGGCACCGAATGACTTATTTTTATTCCCGTACCTAAAAAACAGAGAAGTCAACGTTTTTCGGCACCTGAAGAAGAGGTTGCTGCATTCAGAATGCATGTTTTGGAGTTACCTCAATCAGAGTGGCAAAAGTGCTTCGAAAATTGATTCAAACGCATGCAAAAGTGTATAGATCTTTATGGACTCTTTGTTATATAATGTTTCTACTTTTCCTGCAAAACTGATTAACAAAAGTTCTATTTTATCCGATATCTCGCAAATATTTGATCCACTTGGCTTAGTTGGTCCATGCATAATCATGGGAGTATAAAATAAGCATGTCTGTGTTTATTCATCTGCTTCACCACTAAATGCATTCATTTAGAAGCAGTTAGTAATTTGACAACCGAGGCTTTCCTCGCAGCCTTTAGGCGGTTTGTTTCGAGACGGGGAAAGCCATTTGAAATGGTTTAAGACAATGGCACTAATTTTGTGGGTGCTATCATAAAATTGTGGGAATTTTCACAATCGACAACCAAACTAGAAGAAGAAATCCGTGGTTGCAAAGATTGAGTGTATTTTAAATTTCCGACCCATATCCCCTATGTCCTCCCTCCCTTAAATTTCTTCATAGGGCGATTTTTTTCATCACTACTAGATTCATATGTCACTGAGTTACCAGCCAATCGACTTTCTCGTTTCCAACTAATGCAGCAAATTCAACAACATTTTTGGAAATGCTGGTCAAGAGAGTTTTTATCGGAAATGTAAACTCGTTCGAAATGACCGAAGAATTTGTCAACAATTACTGTAGGTTCACTAGTTCTCTTACAGGAAGATAATACACCACCCTTATGGTGGTTGCTAGGACGAATCCCAAAACTTTTTGTAGGTGCACATAGTATTCCTCGCGTTGCTGATGTAATAACTAGCATTGGAGTGACGCGTCGGGCACTTGTTCAACTGTTCAAATTACCAGCAGACGATAACGAACTACCAATATGAGAAACATTTGTATGTTCCTCTTAATAACCTCTTTCCTTATGCAATAAGGCATTTTTGTTTCCACTAAATTTGTTTAATCTATTTGTATCATTTTTGTTCTTTTTATATTCTACCGTATATTATCCACTTGTTTTACATTGTATTACAAATCTGTTTGATTTATTATATTAAAAGATGTAAATGTTTCACGGCCGGGGGTATGTTCGAAATTGTATGGAAAATAAACTAACTTGGCAACCCCGCAGGGTCAGTATCAAATAAAGAAGTAAAGAAACAACACATTTTTCATTGGAGTCCAAAATATTATATTTAAAAAATCCAGTTCAACTTAAAGCAAAAGTAAAAACAAGTAAAGCAATAAACAACACTACCTGTTCAATCAAATTTCATCTAGTTACCTCTTATCATCTACAACATAATGTGGAGGTGCACCATCCTATTAAAACCATAAACTTTCATCAAAACCTCCAGGATTATATCTGCTGGGAAATAAATTACATAAAGTAGCTCATATCCTCTTAAAAACCCAAGGTACGTTGACCCGTTTAAATTACCTTCGATAAAGTAGGGTCCGATGAATCGATTTCTTACAATTCCAGTCCATACTGGAATGTTGTGTATGATTCTCACGCATCTATTGGAGGTTTTCTTTTGCCCAGTATCCACAATTTAACGTGAAAGTGGCCTCATCAGAAAAAAATAATGATTTGTATGAAGGGACGGTTTCGGTGACATTTATCCATTAATTTTTGATTAGATTCTTCTATAGCAGACGTTCCCAAACTTTTTTTTCTCGTAGACTACTTTAAAATTTTACTGGTTTAGGTAGACCCCCTGCTGCTGTATTTCTACTATGTTCTCAAAACTCGTCAAAAATGTGAAAATTGGATCTAACGATGGAAATTAGCGTCGCGGCTGAGTTCCTACTCTAAATTCGGAGTGGTAAAAATAAAACTAGTATATTTTCTTGTGTTCTATTTATTAAAATAATATGATTACAGACTTAACGTAACGTAACTTCAACAATGCAAATCAACAATTAAAAAAATAGTTATAATTTTAATGGGAAGGATGTACTTGATAGACACACAGCAAATTATCAATATTTGGCTTCAGTTTTGAGATGAATAACCGCAAATCTCCTCGTTCTGTGATGTTCAATCTGCTCCTTTTTTTTTTATTAATAGGTTTGTAACAACACTGAAACTTTTTTCGACAAGATATAACGAGGGAAATGCTATAAAAAGTTTTCTCGCAATATTCCACAGCCCAGGATATTTTTCGGCTACTTCTGCTTACAGCCCGAATGTCTGAAAGCCTTTTAGATTTCAACTTCAGCTCCTCATTGGTGCCAAGCTCGCGATTAGTTCCTCTTGTAATACCACATTCGCCACTTCCGTTTCATCAATGGTGGTATTTCCATCGTCAGAATATCTTCAAATCTATTTTTGAAGCCATCATGCAGGGCATTTAAATGTTGAACGTATGTCTGAATATCCTCATCAAGACATTCTGCCTGTGACTTGGAAACTGGGAGAATTCGCGTCGACTAATATTTTGCTTTATAAATTTCAATTTTCCAACAGATCAGGTTCAGGTTTTCTTTTAAATATGAATCTTTACTTTCCAGAAACTCTAAAACTGATTCAAAAAGTGAGTAGGTAATATCTTGTTAAACATGTACCTTTCGACAACCAGCGTACTTGTAAGAGCAACAGGTGGAAGTCTTCGTCATTTTCGTCGCACAATTGTGCAAATAAACGGGTATTTAACGAATTGCTTCTTATTTTACTGCTTTAATTACAAATTGAAGCGATTGGTGCAATCTAGTACTCAAATTTTTCGCTGCTAGGTGTTGTAAGTGGATGACACAGTGAATTGCAGTTACTCCTGGTACAATTCTTTTAAGATGGCTTAAAAACCCCCGATATAGCCCGAATATGACAGTTGGAGCTCCATCATCTGCTGCCACCGAAATAATGTTTGTAAATGGAATCAATTTTTCTTTAAAACAATCACTCAGAACATTAAATATTGATTCGCCTTTAGTGTCCTTCTCCAAAGTTTTCGCGAATAGCAGCTCTTCATGGATTTCTTCGTCCATAACAAATCGAACATACGATAATAATAATAATAATAATGCTTCATTGCCAAGTAAAGTTGACTCGTCTAGTTGAATAGAAAAATGAGTTGTTTGCAGATAATTACACAATAAGCCTCATTTCATCAATAGGTCTTTGTTGTTGTTACCCAAAGGAATTCTTTTGAGTATTTCAAATGGTTTGTGTAGAACAGTTTTTAAAACCTCTTCAACGGGGGGTAAAATTGTTCTTCGATGGTGTGCGGTGAAAGAAAACCAAATTTCAAATAATCAACACTGTACTGTCTACATTTCTTCTTAGATTCAGCCATGTTTCGTATCAGTTACTTACCTATAAAGAAAAAAATGTTTTTTGTAGTAATCATAAGGCTATTTTAACAGAATAGAACAAGCGCGAAGCATTTGCTAGGTGGGGTTAGTTGTAAGGTGCTTTGCAAGTCTCGACACCCGTTGTACTGAATATTAAAGTTTTTTTACAAGTAACAGTCACTGACCTTAAAATACACTACTCAAAAAAATTAAGGGAGGTTTAAAAAAAAGGAATAAAAGCTAAATAAACAGGCTATTTGATCCATATGCCTGCCTAAATTAAAAAATTTATTTCAAGCCTGTGGACTAAAAAAAAGCAAAATTTGCGAAATTAGTTTTTCACGCTATCAGTTAGGGTTGCACGAGAACCGTAGCTTCTATAAATATTTAGCCTAAAAATCTAACTTAGAATCTTAATCATAATTCAAAATGCTTTTTTAAAGTCTTAATACAAGACCCCCGTCAAGTCTCCCGTGGACCCCTGGGGAACCGCTGATTCTATAGGGATCATCTTCGTTCAACTTCTCAAAAGATTTTATAGTTTTTGTACCACTGTTTTGCTAACACCGATATCGCGACTAACTTTACGTGCAGAAGTGTGCGCATCTTCTTCAAAACTAAGTAAAACATCTAATGTATTTACCTTGGCATTTACAGAGAGAGAGTGCCAGTTTCTCGAAATTTCTTTTCAATTTTACTGACTGTATATATTATAGGTCTTTCTGAATATTTATCAATGAAAAAATTGCACACTTCCATCTGGGTTCGCGATCTGTCTCCATACCTATTCAACATAAGTATTTCAATTTTTTGTTTTACACTTACTCCATTTCTACTTTAAATTAAATTTAAGTAATAATTAAAGGATTCAGGAATACCAAAAATATTGTAACTAGTACTAAACTGTCACTGAACATATACTAAGTGACATAAAAAATCTATAAATGATTTTATTTAAAAAAAATTGGTGAATTTATTTATTTTACTGAAATAAACAATTGATAAAATTTTCAGCCTTATCAGTTGAAGATTCCGGTTTTTATACTGCTTTATTTGAAATCCACTAACAATCCAAAAATGAATATTGTAGCCGTAGTAAATATCCAAATTTTTGGTTCTTGACATTCTTTACGATTGGTTACGATGCCTATACGGAGACCTGTACGATTTCCACAACGTAGTGAGTTTGATAGGGGTCGTATAGTGGGACTTCGGGAAGCTGAATTTTCTTTTCGGGAAATTGCAGTTAGAGTGCAAAGAAGTGTAGACACCGTGGTTAGGTGTTGTCAGGCATGGCTTCGAGAAGGCCGTACGCAAAGAGCAAGGGGCTCTGGACGCCCCCGTAGAACAACAGACCGTGAAGATCGCCGCCTAAGATTATTGGCCTTATGTTCATCAAACTGTTGGAGTTATGGTTTGGGGTGCTATAGCTTATGGTTCGAGATCACCTTTAATCTTCATGAGAGGTAACATGAACGCACAGCGTTATATCCAAAAAGTTCTATAACCCCATCTTTTGCCCTATCTTGACACCCTGGCAAATCTAACTTTCCAACAAGATAATGCCCGACCACATGTCGCAAGAGTCACAATAGACTTCTTTCAACATAATGATGTCAGATTGTTACCTTGGCCACCAAGATCTCCCGACTTATCCCCAATTGAGAACGTGGGTATGATGGGTAGGGGATTGCTCATTTTACAATGTCCTCCTCAGACTCTAGAAGAACTTCGACGAGACTAGTTGGTGACCTGATCAGAAGCATGCCTAGGCGCGTTGGAGAATGCGTAACACATCGGGGTGCATCCACACATTATTAATGGTAAAAGGGCTTTAAAGAAATGTAATAATTTTGAATTTTTTATCATTTACTTATTATGCTTCAGTAAGTACTTATACAAAATTTTATAAAAATAAAATCATTTAAATTGGGTGTTCGGATTGTTATGTCACTTAGTATACTTTACTAAATAAATAATGACATATCACAAAAAACTAGACGACTCTGTTTTTTTAATTGATAAATAATTTCTTTCATATGATGTCCGCTAGACAATTATTTTTGATAATATTGTTAATTTAACTATTTTTGGAATCAGCTCAGCTAGATTAATCGGAAAACTGAGATAAAATCGGAGTGTTCCATTTAAAAAAAATGATGATGACGTCATTACTCGAAAGTAATTCGCCCTGTATATCAGAACATTATTTTAAAGTACTGCACATTATAATCAAAAATCAACGTGTTTCAGGACTATTTCGTAAAATAGTCTGTTTTGCTAAAAATGAATTTCTTCCATACTTTACTGAGACAAGATAAGAAACAAAGGTTGATTTAAAATTCCATTCTGGATCTGGATCTGTATCTGTAATTCTTGAAGGGTGGGTCGCCCCACTGCACTTGGCATGTGTTAGCCAGTTCTCGCCGAATACAGAAAGTCTTATTAGAGAGAGGACAATCATAAAGGACGTGCTCAACTGTCCAATCTTCTTGTTCACATCCTCTGCATAGTGGGGTGTCAGATAAACCCAACCTGTTTAGATGTTTTCGTAAGTGACAATTGCCAGTAAGTATACCTGTGACCAAACGCAGGTCCTTTCTGGTCATGGACACGTATTTCTTGGCTGCTCTGCTATTTGGATACTTCAAAAGTTCCTTGGATAGTCTGCAACCTTTTTCTTCGTCCCATCTTCCCTTGAATTTGTCAAGGAAGCGTCGCTTTGTTGTTACAGGCTTCGGCAAGGGCCATGTGACATTCTAATACTAGACCTGATGTGCTATTTAGGGCTAATAGTACTTGTCTGCTATCCATAAGGATACGGATGTTTTTACCAGTGATTTCTCTTTTGCGGCTATGGAGACGGCAGTGAGCTCTGTCTGAGCTGTACTGGCATTACAACCCATTGCGCATTTTATATTTAAGTTTAGGGATCTGGAGTAAATTCCACATCCTGAACCTTTTTTTTGTTTTAGATCCATCGATGAAGATACAGATAGTACCTGTCACCAATGCATTTTCGATTATGAGTAGATTTTATGTTTCTTTATTGTTCAGTTATTTATATAGTGAACTATAAAGTTTAATAAAAATAAAAAATGTACATATTTATAAAAAATCCCGAAACACGTTAAATTTAAATTATAACTTGACATTCTTTAACGTGAAAATGCAACCCCTACCTTCAACCCCCTTAAAATGACAGGTACAACCCCCAATTTTTTAAATGGGAAGTATAGGCTTGTGATATATCATTTGAAAGGTCTCTTCATTCTCTATTAAAAAAATGTTATTGTTTTTAAATTTAATGCAAAATTTAACATAAAAAAAATTAATAGCATGTTACCGAAATTCGCCAAAATATACTCGAAACTTATTACAATATACTTAAAACTTATTTCCCGTTTAGGTCTTGATAATGAGAAAGTGAACAAAAACCATAGCAATGTGGTTTTTAGATGGTAACCATTAAAAAACTTTAAAGAATTTCCGTGGCAACGCTATTTTAACAAGCAGTAGTAAATTGTTTTATTTAAGTTGTCATTGTTGTAATTTAAGTATAAAGTTTGTTCAATTCAATTCTGAAAAATGGTTAGATTAACGGAAATGCATAAAATAACAGTTTTACAAATGATTGGTTACGGAGATAACATCCGAACACAACAGGAAGTAACTCGCCTATTTCATGAGAAATTTCCTAATTTACCGCCTATATCCCAAGGAACAATAAGTAAAATAGAAAGTGATGAACTCAAATTAGATGTGTTGCTTGAGTTTCAGGAAAACCCACATACATCGATAGCAAACATATTAAAAGAAAATAAATTGCATCCGTATAAGATGATACCTACTCAGGAGCTCATGGAAGACGATTTTGATAGGAGAACTTTTTTTTGTGAGCAAATGATGGACATGTTGAATAACAATATTATCCAATTAGAAGACGTTATATTTTCTGATGAGTGTCCTTTTTTACTTAACGGTCATGCTAATCGGCAAAATTGCCGCTACTGGTCCACGGAAAATCCTCACTGGATGAGAGAAGAACACACTCAATACCCTCAAAAGGTTAATGTTTGGGCAGGGATTGTAGGGAACAATATCATTGGTCCCTTTTTTATTGAGGGCAACTTGAATGGCAACAATTATTTGGCACTACTTCAAAATGATGTCATTCCAACGTTGGCAAATTTATATCCTGATCCAGGTAACCCTCAAGTTCCAGCGAATACGATATGGTTTCAGCAGGATGGAGCACCACCACATTATCAACTTAATGTCCGGCAGTACCTCGATACAATATTTCCCAATCGGTGTATAGGGAGGCGAGGATCGATTGAATGGCCAGCGCGATCACCTGATCTTACATTATTAGATTTCTTTTTATGGGGATATATGTGAAGAGCCATGTGTACAAAACTAAACCTTCTGTTTTAAATGACTTAAAAGAACGAATAACGCTTGCGATTAGGTCGATCACGCCTGATATGTTAAATAATGTTATTTGAGATTAGGATGTTGCCAAGACGTTCGCGGAGAACATCTACTTCATTAAAATTCATAGTTCTTTTTCGTGTTCTACATTTTATTACGTTTTGCATTACATTTTAGTTTTTGATTGTATTGTAGCGAATTTCGGTAACAACATGATAATTTTTTTATGTTAATTTTTGCATTAAATTTAAAAACAATAACATTTTTGAATAGAGAATGAAGAGACCTTTCAAATGATATATCACAAGCCTATACTTCCATTTAAAAAATTGGGGGTTGTACCTGTCATTTTAAGGGGGTTGAAGGTAGGGGTTGTATTTTCACGTTAAAGAATGTCAAGTTATAATTTAAATTTAACGTGTTTCGGGATTTTTTATAAATATGTACAATAACCGAAATAATGAATTTATTCCATTTGGCTTTTACACACTGTATACATTGAAGACTATAGTTTTTGGGAAAACCCTTTATTATTCTTTAACATAATTTCATTCAAGTGCCATACAATTATTCTAACGTGTTAATTTGAGATTCGGAATAGTAGTAATCACCGGAGATCATATCTGGAGAATACAGTGGATGGTAAAGTAATTCCTAGCCTGATTTGTTTAATTTTGCTATTGTTTTCTTTGTACTGTGACAAAGAGGACGTTATTTAGGCATTAAGGGTTTTTCTCTACTAAAAAAACCTATTTATTATTTGTTTTTATTTTTTCACAATTGCGTATGTAGATAGGTGTACTCTTTGCTTATTGTCTCATTACCTATAATGAAATTTTGACACATACCGTTTGAAGGTTGGTACTCTGACATTATTAACTCTATCTCTATGTTAGTTCAGGGACTTATTGAACGATGCGATGTATTATATTGAGGAATCCCAACGATCCTCAAATAAGTGAGGCTTAATTGGATTAATGGTGATGCTCCAATAATATGAAGTGTTATCTAGTGAGGAGATTGTGCAAGGAGTAAGGTGGGATGCTTAAATCAAGCAAGCCGTTTAAGGCCTAGTCTAATTTGTACAAACCCGAAGCGAAGGGTTCATATGCAGTCTTTAGGATATCGACTCCCGCGTCCCTTTTCCAACCACCCCCGGTCCTCCTGGTACCGGTCTGCACAAATATCAGTTCTTCGGTTCAAAGAACAGACTTGTTGTCTTGTCCGTTGAACCAGTTTCAAGTCTGGCAAAACCTATCTCCACTTTATCATTCATAAGATCCAGAATTCATTCGATTTCCAGATCTCTGAAGATGTCTTGGTTGCGAACGTACCAGGATGCGTTCACTGCCTGTCGGATACATAGGTTCTGCTGAACTTGTACCATGTTCCTGTTGGTTTTGCATGTTTGCCCCCAAGCCAGGGATGCGTATGCCAGGATCGGCATGATTCCGGTCCGGATGAGCAGCAGTTTTGTGCGCAGTTGAAGGTCGCTGTTGCGTTCTATCAGGCACTGTAGTTGAGACCTTGCTGTTTTAGCTTTCGCTACTACCGTTTGGACATGCTCTTTGAAAGTCAGCCCTTTGTCTAGGTTGACTCCCAGGTACTTCGCCCTGGAACTCCATGAAACTCTCTGCTCGCTGAGTCTCACTTCTTCTGGTATTGGTTGTCTTCTCTTTTGATACAGTATGGCCTGTGTCTTGTCTGCGTTGATTTTTACACCATCTTTCTACAAGGGTAGCTGCTTCTTGTAGATATCTGGATACCAGGCGGGAATGCGTGCTACGCGCTGATATTTCTGTGTCGTCAGCGTACAGGGATTACCTGGTGTTCATTGTTTTTCGTATATTCGCTGTGTAAATGGTGTACAGCAAGGGTGAATGGACTGCTCCTTGTGGCACCCCAGCTTCCAATTTCGTGTATCTGGTGGTTGTGTTGTTGATCTTGACTCTGGAGAGTCTTCCATCAAGGAAGGATCCTAGTATTTTTACTAGGGATCTCTGGATGCCAAACTCGTCCATTTTGAAGATTAGACCTTCATGCCACACTCTGTCGAACGCCTTGCTTACGTCCAGTAGAACAGTGCCAGTGATTTGGTTTCTGCTGAAACCTTCACTGATGTGATCCACCAGCCGCAAGACTTGGTGCTCTGTAGAGTGTTTTGCTCTTAAGCCAAACTGTTCATTTGGGATTAAGTTGAGGTTGTCGCATATGAGTTGAAGTATCTTCTTGATAACCCTCTCGGCTATCTTGGACATCGCAGGCAATAGGCTGATCGGCCTGTAGTTTTGGGGAGAAAGTGGATCTTTCCCCGGCTTCCTGATGACATCCGCCTTCTTCCATCTCTCCGGAAAGTGCCTTTGCCTCAGAATTCCGTTGATGATCGCAGTAAGTAATACTACGCCCTTCAACGGAAGTTTCTTTAACATTAGGTTTGACACAGAGTCGTACCCCGGCGCTTTCCTCGGAGGTAGTTTCCGGATGATGTCTCTGACCTCCGCTGGGCTCGTTGGTTCGATGACCTCGTCGTCTTCTTCGTTCTTCATTTCCTCAAGGGCATCCTCGACAACCTCCTCGAAATCTATGTCGTCGTTCTCGTGTTGGTTGAGTTGGAATTCCCGCTTCAGAGTCTCGAGAAGTGCTTGTCCTTTCTCCTCGTCGGTGTATACAATACCTCTCGCTCCGTGGAGCGGGGGTATTGGTTTTCTGTCCTTTCGCAGTACTTCTTGGAGGTTCCAGATTCCGCCGTCCTGTGGGTTCAGCGTTCGTGAAGGTGATCTTTCAACGCTTCTTTGACTCGCTGGTGGAGCCGTTTAAGGGATAGAGTGAGGCAAATAAAGTGACGCATTTTAAAAAAACGTACTTCAGTTTAATTCCTTGAGGAATATTTAATCGACTTTATATTTTCACCATAATTTCTATTTATTCTTAAGAACCATATCTGTGAATTTTAAAAGATCGCAAGCATCCTAAAGAGTGGGGTAAATAAGGTGACGAATTTTTGAAACATGTCTTTAGGAAATATTTTACCCACTTTATATTTTTATAACTACTCAGTAAGCATCATTATCAGTTTAAAATCTTTAATTTTTTTGCTGTAGGTAACTACTGACACCACTACTAGCAGTAGCAGTACCAGTACCACTACAAGTACACCCGATTCAAATTCTCATTGTGTTTGGTATGGAGAATGTTATGTGGACGAGGACACCGATTTAAAAATGAATTGTCCTTATAACGGGCCACCCAAAGCACTAACCAACAATGATTCTATTAGTATTTTTAAAAAACGCTGCCCATTTTTGTCCGCAGATGCCGTTTGTTGCGCAGATAATCAGGTAAAATAAAATGTATGATAAAATTTGTGATATATTATTATCTGAAACATATTTAATGTGGTTTAGATATTTTTGTGTGAATAAATAAGTTCTTGGACCATGAATATTTTTTTTTGTTACAAGTCTACTGTACCATAACTGATAATCTGTTTGTGTGAATTTTAAATTTTTTTTTGTTTTAAATGGATTATTAATTACAGCAAATAATTATGTATTTAAATGTGTTTAATGGTATAGAAATGTTCAGCAACAATAAATATAATCAATATGTTTATATGGAGTTAATTATACATGCTAAGCTAAATTTATTTAGAAACATTTATTGATATAAAACTTAGAAGTCATTACAAGCAAAAAAGTTCCAAAATTTAGAATCAATTGGATTTTTAATGGTGCAGTTAAAAAATATTTTTTTTTAATGCGAAACTCGGAAATATTCTATAAATTAACAACTATAACTAAGCATAATTAGGAGCTTACATTATAAATAGATATAATATACACTCAGGTGCAAAAAATTCGATCCATACGATTTTTTCAATAAAAAATTAAGATCTTTGGATATTAAACTTTAAAATAAGATTAAAAAATACGTATTGAATATCAATAAAACCCATAGTTTACAGAAAATAAATCTTTATTTTATAGAGCCATTCATCATAATACAGAAAATTGAAAAATGAATGAAAACTTCTTGAAAAAAAAATGGCAATACAAAAATGTGGTGTATGCAGTGATAATTAATACCTAGTGTTTCCTCCTCGGGCCCTTATAACAGCTTGAATACGGCGTGGCATCGAGCTAATCAACCTATGGATGTCAGTTTGGTCCAATTCTCTCCATATTTCCTGAAGAGCCGCACCGAGCTCAGCCAGGTTGTTTGGACGAGGTATTCCTGCTCGATATTGCCTTCCCATTATGTCCCACAGATGCTCAATTGGATTGAGATCAGGACTGGAAGCTGGCCAATTCATACGGACAATTCCCACTTCGTCTAAATAGTCATTGACGATCCTAGCACGGTGCGGACGCGCATTATAGTCCATGAAAAGAAAATTGGGTCCGATAAACGGCGCAAAAGGTATCACATGCTCATCAAGAATGGTCGTTATGTATCTTGCACCCGTCATAGAACCGCCATCCACGATAGCTAGGTCAGTACGAGCTTCGTAACTTCCACCCCAAATCATCACTGAGCCTCCTAGATAGCTTATTCTTTCTGCAATATTGCACTGAGCAAATCGCTCTCCTTGCCTCCGCCAAACTCTTTCGCGACCGTCTGGTGACCTCAAGCTAAACCTGGACTCGTCTGAGAACTATACACTTCGCCAGTCTGCGTCATTCCAGTTTTCGTGTTCTCTTGCAAAGGCAAGTCTAGCTCTGCGATGCTCTACGGATAATAGTGGACATAGGGCTGGTCTTCTGGATACTAAATGAGCTTCAGCAAGTCGACGTCGAACTGTCCACCTGCTTACATCCACATTTCTCACTTCATTCAGACGATTGGCCAGTTGAACTGATGTGTTATGCCGATTTCTCAAACATGAAGTTACCAAAAATCGGTCATCTCGTTCGGATGTTGCCCTTCTACGACCGGAACCTGGCCTCCTTGTGAAGTTGTCGGTTTCATTGAATCGCTGAACTGCTCTTTGAACCGCCGAACGACTAACACCTAACACATCAGCTGCATAATACTGGTCACGGCCATCTTGAACTAAAGCCACCGCTCTAGCTGCATGCGTCGGAGTTAAGAACATTTTATTGTAATTAGAATTAAGAATGCAACGCGGTTTGACACTACAGGATCACTAAGGTAACCCGGGTTGAAATAAATGCAATAAACAATGATTTATCTTTTCGCTTATCGGAATATTTTTTTCAAATAAAAACATAAATGCCTTTGTGATAAAAAATGCAGAACTAATATAAACATTTGAGTTTAATTCGGATATACGAGGGCATACCTAAAACTACATATGCCATACAATAACTTGAGAGTCGCAAGACTTAAAATAAATGAGAAAAAAGAAATGGATCGAATTTTTTGTACCTGAGTGTATAATATATATATAATATACACCTCCAAAATTCTTGGCCCCCCTGGATATTTAAAAATCTAATATAACTAAAGTTTCAAAATGTAGTAGATTTAATTCGGTGCTTCACTATTAACATTTTGTAGCCCTACATTTTTTTTATTTTGCTTAATAAGTTTTGTTAAAAAAAATAAAACTAAAAAATATCCAAAAAAGATAGAACATAGAAACATTTATTTCAATTTTAACATAAAAGGTCTTTAATAATCTGTATGATCACCCCTTTGCTCTATAAGTTGACCAACACGTCTTGGCATGCCTCGAATAAGGTTATCAATATAATCTTGATCCATGTTGGCCCATTCCTCTTGAGCGGCTATAATTAATTCCTGAAGGGTTACAGGAGGGTTTTCTCTATCTTGAATTGCCCTAGCAATATGATCCCAAACATGTTCGATCGGATTCAAATCTGGAGAGTTCGCAGGCCAGTCCAATCGTTCAATATTTCCTTGTCGAAGCATGTTTCGTACTCTCTGGGTACGGTGAGGCCTGGCATTATCATCTTGAAAAATAAAATTTTCACCAAATTCGGTGCGCAAGGGTTGTATAATTCGTTCGGTAATGTTTTCGGAGTATATGGCACCTGTAATGGTCCGCTCGATAAGAACAAGTGGAGTACGGCGCCTGTACATTGTGATTGATATATACCTTGTCCAGTATAAATATAGGTACGTTTGATTTCCTTCGTTCGTTTGCTTCTGTCAAATAAGTATTCTATTTCACTGTAAATTTTGGTAAATATTGAAATTCGTAAGCCGCAAGTTATGCTAAAATATTTTATATGTTGGCACAACTGCCCCATGTTGCCGCGGTCAAACATGATTTATCAGATGAAATTTTGATATTCGCGAGTATTACATTGACGTACCTGGTGATAACAATGGCCCATTACTACCTTTGAATGCTGTAAGAAAAGTAAAAATAAGTTTTGTTTGGTCTATCACAATAACCTAGCTTAATATTGTACTTAAATAAAAAGAATATTAGAGAAACTTCGTTTGATATTTACTAGATTCTAATACTATTTTAAAGCTTGGCAACGTAGTCCCGTTCTGACAGCTGTGAAGTACACCTATATTTATATACTGGACAAGATATATTAAGTGTTCTATGACAAAATTTGTGTTTATTTACCATACCTATGATTCATTTGTTTTATATTGAAGTGTTTTTGTATTTTCTATTTTAGTATTTAACACTTCTAAATATCACAAATTTTCACACGAACATCACAACAATGAAATTAATGTCTAGTTATTTTAGTTGAAAAATGGCAACATTGGCATTAGTAAGCCAGTTAAATGTAGATAGCTGTTGTAGACCAATTACAGTTTCTGATTTCCTAGTATTTTAACTTGTACCTAATTTTAACATGTGCCTCTAAATCATACCATAATCGATCCACCACAATCCACAAACCTCTTAGGTTTGTTTTGGTTCAAAGTTCGGAACAGTTCTCAAATGCGTAGAAATAAATGGTTTTTTAAGGGGTACCTTTTTAAAGACGCGAACTCGTTTTAATACCTCTATAATTGGTTTGAATTACTTATGTGAACAATAAAACAGAATGAGAATAATTTTGAAGAATTTCTATCTAAAACAAAATACAATTTACCAACAGCACACGTGCGAACTGTTCGGAATTTGGAGCCAAAACAAAGCTCTGAGTCGTCTGAAACCATCAATTTGTGTGAATACTCCTATAGTAAAGGCCGCCATCTTTCTATCGAAATCACGTTATTTCTATTCTCACTCATTCGAATGCTTTCCTACAACTTTTCGATGGAATTTGTTCTCTCACTATAAACCAAGAGAATCTGGGGTGCTATTCTCGAGTTTACGAATACGAAAGTATTCTCTAAAAAATATGCGCATGCGAATTTAAACCCGTATTCTTGAATACCACTAGAACAACTTGATTACGTACACGAATATCCTTCGTGTGACTAATCTGACAACACTGTGTTAAAGCAGTGCATCCATCCTAAAAACAAGTTTTACTTTAAAAGTTGGTGTTGATGTTGGTAATATAATCGTTTTCTGTTAAATTTAACAGCTTTTACTTGTAACACGCCCATACAGTGACGATTGTTCTGTCTCGGTAAACATACCTTTAGTCGTAACCTTACCTTGTCTTCTCGACAAACAAATGTCAAACTTTATAAATCACATGATAAATCTTATAAACTGATTTTTTATTATAAAACCTATATTTTAAGTTATTTGGTTGAGTTTCTAATTACGTTGACAACTGCAAAAAAAGTTAGAACGGGTAATATATCCCGAGAACAGAAAGAAACTCTTGTAGAGTTTATGGAAAGGAACGTGAAACTCCTGCTTCTTCTTCGATATTCTCCAATATATTTATTAGTCCAGTCATTTAAGCTTAAATTAGGTAAGAATCTCGGAATTCGAGATACCCAGCTGTAAGTCTGTAAATACACCCTAAAAGTTGTCTCAAAACCTACATATGGTAGGGTGTAAGCAACTATTAAATTTCAAGGTCAAAGGTCACAAAAATCGGTTTTTTGCGCTTTTTTTGGAAATATCTCATTTCCTATGGGTTTTTTGCTATTTGTATTTATTATCAATATTGTAGAATACAAAATTCTCTACAAATTTTGTTTAAAAAAAATTTTTATACGGTGAACCGTTTTCGAGATAAAGGGCGGAGAGCGCGCGGTCACAGCATCAGTTCAGGTCAACCGGTGCCTCCGGTCGAAAACGCGCCATATATAGTTGATGAACTATCGATAAATCAAATCAAATCGAAATAACAAAAATAAGTTCATTAATATGTTAATTGAAAAATTACAAGCTGCAAATATTACTACTAAACAAGCCAGAGATGATGCGGATGTTCTTATTGTTCAAACTGCAATTGAAGAATCAAAATCTAAAAAAACTGCAGTTATAATAGGACAAGATATTGATTTACTTGTCATTTTAATTGGGCGTACACTGTCTTATGAACAAGAAATTTTCTTTAAAAAAGTGGGAAAGGTAATGTAAAAACGGAGATATACTCGACTAAAAGTTTTGATAATTATCCTCATTCTAAAAAACACATTTTATTTCTGCACGCATTAAATGGCTGTGACACAACTTCTGCGCTTTTTAAAAAGGGAAAAAAATCATTTTTAAAAGTTTTTGAGAAACTGACAAATTTGGATGAACTAGCTGCAGCATTTGAGGAAGAAAATTGTTCGGCCCAGAGATTATTAGAGAGTGGAACTCAAACCTTATTGGCAGTCTATAATGCTCCGAAATCTGTGAAAAGTCTCGATCATCTTCGTTATATGCATTACGTCAAGTCTACAAAACTTAATAAACCTGTGCAGCTTTCAAATATTCCACCAACAAGTGCAGCTGCTCATCAACATTTCAACCGTGTATATTATCAAGTTTAAACTTGGTTAGGACATGATTTGGAACCCCAAGTATGGGGTTGGGCAATGCGAAACGATTTTCTGGAGCCTCGATGACAATTTTACCACCTGCTCTAGAAGATTTGCTAAATACAAGAGTGGTTGTGGTTCACGATGCGGATGCAGGAAAGCGGGCTTGCAATGCTCTTTAGCTTGTGGCCAATGTAATGGGCAAGCTTGTCTCAATGCTATACCATATCAGAGCGACATTAACGAAGATGGAACCTTTGATCCCGAAATCATGGAAGAACTTGAGACAAATGTCGTTGAAGACGATAATGAAGACCAGTTTGAAATTTACCAGCAGCCAGAAGACGACGATGAAGAGGAAGAAGATGATTAAAATTATAAATTGTAGTTTTTGTACCCTTTATTCCATTTCTTTACTTTCAATAAAAATAAATGTATTCAATGATATTTTTTTATCAAAAGATTAATTCATAATTTATTTGTTTTTTTTTACATTACCTTTTCCAACTTTTTTAAAGAAAATTTCTTGTTCATAAGACAGTGTACGCCCAGTTAAAATGACAAGTAAATCAATATCTTGTCCTATTATAACTGCAGTTTTTTTAGATTTTGATTCTTCAATTGCAGTTTGAACAATAAGAACATCCGCATCATCTCTGGCTTGTTTAGTAGTAATATTTGCAGCTTGTAATTTTTCAATTAACATATTAATGAACTTATCTTTGTTATTTCGATTTGATTTGATTTATCGATAGTTCATCAACTATATATGGCGCGTTTTCGACCGGAGGCACCGGTTGACCTGAACTGATGCTGTGACCGCGCGCTCTCCGCCCTTTATCTCGAAAACGGTTCACCGTATAAAAATTTTTTTTAAACAAAATTTGTAGAGAATTTTGTATTCTACAATATTGATAATAAATACAAATAGCAAAAAACCCATAGGAAATGAGATATTTCCAAAAAAAGCGCAAAAAACCGATTTTTGTGACCTTTGACCTTGAAATTTAATAGTTGCTTACACCCTACCATATGTAGGTTTTGAGACAACTTTTAGGGTGTCAATATACAAGTATTTACAGACTTACAGCTGGGTATCTCAAATTCCGAGGTGAACTTACTATAATGACTGGATTATTATGGCCGAGCAGACCCAGTAGAAAATATTCGCATAAAAATATTCTCCTACGCGACTAAAAACATCACATTCTATCGATCAAGAATACGCATTTGAAGTTCTCATACGAAAAACCAATAAATTCGCATACGCAAATTATTCTCATAAACTCAAGAATAGCACCCCTGGTGTTTTCAAGGGGATCGCATGCGTAATGAATACAAATTAATCTTTCATAACCCTCGCTCTGTCTAATAAGTATTTTTGTGATTAATTTTGTTTTATGTTTTCGCTTATGTGTGTTTTTATTGTTTGAATTTGATTACTGTGTTAATACATGTATTAATTTATAGTATTTCATATTCAAATGTATAGAATAAACGTGTTATCAATAAAAATTATAATGAATTTACATGTTGGTAGATGAATAGATGGCAATGAAACAAATTAATAATGATTTGCTACAGGGTAAAGCTGATATTAACATCGATTATTTATAAATTCTAAAATAAAGCACCTAGTTTGCAGTTCGGGGTGCTTCTGTAAAATAATTGTCAATGTATATTTTTGTGTACTTATACAGGGCACTAAATTGCACTTATTCAAAGAATACAAATTAACAGATGGGATATAATAAAATGTATACCAGAGGACATAGGTATAATGGTTGTCTTCAGTTGCGTACTTTTTGTATGTATTAACTACTTGATAGCTCTACTGCCTGTGATAAATTTGGCAACAAAGTCAGTCACTTTCTGTTGGTTCAGAATACAGTTTTAACCGATCGAGAGACATATGAGTACTCCCTATTCGTGTGATCGAATGTTCACTTCTCTCAGTTTTATTCACATCACATATGATGAGAATCCAGTCCGACGCGTGCGTGTTGGTGAAGGAATTAAAAAGTTAAGTTAAACATTTTAAAAATTGTTTAAAAGTGACGGAAAAAATAGACAGGGATTTGATAATACAACTTGTTAAAGATGAAACTCGTATGTGGGACCAGAGGGTGAAAGCTTACCACAACCGTGATATAAAATGTAAGCTATGGAAATCAATTGGAACGAAATTTCAAATTTTAGGCAAATAATTTGTTTGAGGCTTCGTTTGCATTAGGTATAATAGGTATAGTAGTGAGCAAGTATGTTTATTTTTAGTTTTATCCAATTTATTATAAATGCTGCAATGCTAGTGATGAGCAAATGCAAGACCAAGACCGGGATAGTCTTGGTCTTGCAGTCAAATAAGCAGTTTTGGTCTTGTTCTTGCAGGGTCCAGTCTTGGTCTTGGTCTTGCACCAAGACTCTTGCAAGTCTTGCACTTGTTGTGGTTTTTAATGGTTACCATCTAAAAACCACATTGCTATGGTTTTTGTTCACTTTCTCATTATCAAGACCTAAACGGGAAATAAGTTTTAAGTATATTGTAATAAGTTTCGAGTATATTTTAGCGAATTTCGGTAACAACATGATTTTAATTTTTTTTTATGTTAATTTTTGCATCAAATTTAAAAACAATAACATTTTTAAATAGTGAATGAAGAGACCTTTCAAATGATATATCACAAGCCTATACTTCCCATTTAAAAAATTGGGGGTTGTACCTGTCATTCTAAGGGGGTTGAAGGTAGGGGTTGCATTTTCACGTTAAAGAATGTCAAGTTATAATTTAAATTTGACGTGTTTCGGGATTTTTTATAAATATGTACAGTAACCGAAATAATGAATTTATTCCATTTGGCTTTTACACACTGTATGTATAAATATTATAAAATATTTTTTTCTTTTGATTCAAATAATGAAAAACAAAAAAAGGACAAATTCTTCGAATAGATATAGATAAAAACTATTTTAGTTTCGTTGCCCAACAATTGATACACAGCAACCAGCGGGCGGGCTCATTGTTAAATCTATTACGGTGTTTTCTAATTACCAAAGATGCTTTTGAGAAGAGTCTTTCTGTTGGAACCGAAGTAGCTGGAATGGATAAAAAATCACGTGCTATTTTTGCCAAGATAAATTTTTCATCATTTGTTTGAAGGTGACGACATATTAAGATTTCGTAGACGCCTTCAGTTTTCCGTTTCTTAAAAATCTTACTTTCTTTCGACCTTTTTGTTTCTTCTACCAATGAAGACTTGTCTTCCAAAAATATTCATTGCCAAGTCCAAATCATCCATTTTTTGCTTTTAACACAGAAATACTCTAATTATTGTCAAATAATGAAACTAAACACAAGATATAAAACAAACTATAAACACACAAAATGAAAGCAAATACAAAAATGTATTTAGGCGGTCAATAACGTTAAACTCTTACTTTACATCTGTGCTCACCGATAGCGGCCGTCTTGATCGGTCGTCAAATTACGGCCGCTTTATTGCGGCACCGCTATCCTATAGGAAACCAAAGCTTTAGAGTTTAAAATAATCCATTGCTGCTTTATTTTTCGGTTTATATGTTTAAAAGACGCAAGACCGCAAGACTGGTCTTGGTCTTGCGTATATCTTGCAATGCTAAGTCTTGGTCTTGCATAAGTCTTGCACTGCTCGGTCTTGGTCTTGACCTTGCAGCCTGAAGTTGGTCTTGGTCTTGCATTTTCTGTCTTGCATTTTTTGCAAGACCAAGATCAGTCTTGCTCATCACTATGCAATGGTAATAAATAATAAAAGAATCCAATATTATTCAAAACTCGATGAAGTAATGGCTGTGATGTAACTAAATTATTAAATTTAGTTAATTTAAGAGCAAAGAATTAAAAAAATAGGTATTATTAAATTGATTAAATATTACAAAGAGTTCCTATAGACGTAACAAATCATTCTAGGCAAATATTTAATCACTTTTTTATATTTAAGCTTAAGCATTTGTAATTTGGATATGATCTGTTATAAAATAAAGGACACGTGTCCTGTAGAACCATCCGCACTGGTTACGACAATAAACGTAAAGTCGATTTTTTATTTGCCATTGGAAAATACCTTTTATTTCAAATTATGCACTTTGCACGCTTCTTAAAATTAATATTCTAAAGGAAATGAAATAAAAACGTTATAATTAGCAATTTAAATATCTATTTAATTATTAATTATTATGGATAATAAAGAACCCAACACATAAAAAAACAAGTTCTATGTATATAAAAAAATGTGTATTTTTGTAGAATGAAATAAAGTTCAGTTTTCTATATAAAAATGGTAAAAACGTTATCTAGACACGCGGTAGCGTGTCAACTCAAGTTCCAGGAAAAATAACTGGCTAACAATGTTGCCAACTCAGATTTTCAAATACTCACCAACCACTATAGATGCCTTTTTTGTTTCATAAAAAAAATCAAACCACCAGTTCTAGTGCAAAATCCACTAAGTTGGCAACACTGCTGGCGAGTGACACCATGTGTATATATTTACATAAACCATTTGAAGCCACTTTTAAACCCCTTCATAACTTAAGATTTCTACAAGATAAACACGCTAAATTTGCTACACATGTTGAGACCCTTTTGATGAACAGGTATACTCCAAATTTTATAATTACAGCTTATAGGGTTATTCAGGAGCTGTCGAGATACTTTTGGAATCATCTCTACTGTAGACCATAAATCTGTTTATCTGAAAAAAATGGCGCTACGGCGATTAGAAAAGTGTTGTCAGTCGTGCATGGAATCGATATTTGGAAACTAGGTCTGCAGCATACGGGCATGGAGGAGGACGAGAACGAGCTACAACTCCTGCTCAAGACCGCTGTATAACTGTAACTGCAAGAAGAAACCGAACACTTACTGCTTCGAGAATTAACAGCTTCTTTAGGCATGCTACCGGAAGAGTGATATCTAGTCAAACTGTTAGAAGGTTGCATGTTGTATGTAATTAAAGCATAGTTCACATCCATGGTTGACTGCGGATCAGCCAGCGTGCATGCAGATATCGGTGGGCGAGAGAACACAGTCGTTGAAATTTTCAGAACTGGAGGTACTGTATGTTTACGGTGAGTCCAGATTTCGGCTGAATATGTGTAATGGTCCAATATTGGTGTAGATAGAAAGAGGACAGCGATACAATGAACATTTGATGGCGCCAACCACTCTTTTTGGTGGTGGCTCAGTTTGCGTGTGGGGAGGCATATGTTATGATGGCCGCACTGATTTAGTGGTGTTAATGAATATGATAATGACGGCCAATAATTGTAATAATAATTGGTGCAATAAGCGAACAACCTGTCTTTATCGACGATAATACGCGCCCGCATCGTGCGAGAATTGTAAATCATCGCATTGAATATAACGGGTTTATAAGAATAAACTGGCCACCATGTTCACCCGATATGAATTTTATTTCTGGACCGAAATGTCTAGACAATTAAACCGACTCGAACAGCCCCCCATAACTCTGGAACAGCTCGCCAATGCCTTGCAGAGCAGTTTATTAATATTTTAATAAAGACCATGCCAAATAGAGTGACAGCACTAAGACAAGCTAGGGGTGGACCTACACCATGATATTAATTTTCGTGAGAGGACTTTATGACCTGCGCAGTAAATGATTTGACATTTTACATTTTTTTCTGTTTTATTTTAACTTTTTTTCATGAAAAATTTGTTTATTTTATTTTTTTGGTATATTGTAACGTGAATTATCGAATTTTGATTTATTATTATTAACCAATGACAATAGAAAATTACACATTTTTGTAATATCCACTTAATTGTTGAGCAGTGTATATATAAAGATGTATGTAAAATATATCAGTGTTAAACTTTCGCTTTTGAAATATATTATTATGGTATATGAAAAAAGAGCCGTACCCTATAATTTTAAAGAAGTATTAAAAAAATAAAGTCTTATTTAATCGCATGTTAGTTGCACCGCAAGAGACAAAATTAACTTAAAATACTATATGTATACCTACAGTTTTTCTACCGAAAAAAAAACATTGTACCTGATGTCCTTGAAGAGCTATTCCTGGTTAAATTTTAATATTGTGATGATTCTCCTTATAAAAATTGGGATCGGTGCCACTGGAGGTGGCTTACGCTGCTAACTGTCGAGACGCTTCAAGAACCTTCGTGTATACCCTGTGCGCGATATTCAGAACACACACGATAGAGGTGGTAATGGAATAGTAAACTGTCTGCTACGATTTTGCAAGTTACTCAAAGACAGTGGCGGACTGGCTCAACTAAGCGGTCTTGGATAATCTCTTATAGCGGCCCCGGTCTGTATGGAATATATTTTCGAAAAACTACATGGCCGAAAAGACGAAGCCTGGGATAACATTTTTAAAAGCCATATGATAATATTATAGATAATAAAAAAAATTCTTCATACCTAAGGCCTGTGGTGACCATAGTTTCAGTAAATTTTAATATATTTTAACGATAAATATATGTTATGTGTGAAAATGAACAAAACTTTATTACTCATACATATATAAACATTTTAATATAATAAATACTGCATAATTCATAAAACTACATAAACAAGATGCGGCCCGCTAATCATTTATTGGAGGCCCGCGTCATCTTTTGATTTTTATTAAATAGGTAAATTACTTATTCAAAAACTGCACCAAACAACTGTTTTTTCGTATTAACAAGGCGCGGGCGATACCTAAAAATGATGACATTTATTTATTATTGGTGGCACTTTCTTAACTAACAGCGAACCTAAAATTCGAAACGAAATTTTTTGGATTTTTTTTTCGATAGTCCGACCGGCTCCATTTGCTTTATTTACACCGGCCCACCGGGCAATTGCCCGGTTGTCCGGCGGGCCTGCCCGCCACTGCTCAAAGAATTCATGTGCAGGGTAAAATAATAGTATATTAAACAACGCATTTTATATGGAATTCTGTTATGACAGGAGTTCAAGAATGAGTGTCACAACAGCCATATGAAATAAGTTGTTTATAATATTTTTTATATGTTGCCATTTCATCAAATATTTTAAAATGACTAACACACCAATAATAATATATTATATAAGTATAATATTATATTCCTTAGAATATAAAAACGAAGGAAGGAGCGTTATACATAAACACCAATAGTCCTAGATGGTGTTTAAAAATGGCGTCAGCAGTTTCCGGTTTGTCAGTGGCGTATCAATTTTAATTTATGATAAAATTTTGTATCAATTTCAAAAAGCAAAATACTGATGTAAGAAAGTTTTAAAACGTAATACATTTTGTAAACCATATGTTTATATACACTTTTATTAAATACATATATAAATATTACATAGCTGTGCATATTCAGTAAATCACTTACGTAAATAAATTGTATATGTGTACGTCTCTGAATTCTGGTTTCTTAAACACTAAAACAGTACTGTTTCAAATGTCAAAAAAACCATCAATAACAATAGTGATGAATCATATATGGTATTTGCAAATGGCCGCTGTGACGTAATTTCCGTCGTAAACTACCAACTTGGGAAAGGTGTTAGGCTCCTTCCTTAGTTTTTATATTCTAAGATTATATTCATATTCACAAATCGGTACTTTTTTAAAGAACAATATAAAATTAATAAATTGCTATTAACCACAAATGTCATTGTCAATAGTCTTGTCATTAGATACTTCACTCATTGCGCCAACCATTTAAAACAAAAATTTGCGTGCGTAAAAGTTACATTACGATACGCAAATGCGTTTTATAATAATGATTTTTATATTTCGCACTTATAAAAATCTTCATTATAAAACACATTTGCGTATCGTAATGTAACTTTTACACACGCAAATTATTGTTTTAAATGGTTGGCGACATGAGTGAAGTATCTAATGACAAGACCATTGACATTGACATTTGTGGCTAATAGCAATTTATTAATTTTATATTGTTCTTTAAGTAAGTATTTGTGAATATGAATATCATCTTTTACTTATATAATTTATTATTATTGGTGTATTATTCATTTTAAAATATTTTAAAACATTAACATTTGATAATTTAAATGTCAAAACTGTCAAATGTTATAAATTACACAGTGCTACCGACATACTTTTTAAAATCAAAATTTTCGTAATTTACATACAAATAATAAATTAATTTAAAAAATGATAAAATGGCGAAATATAAAAAATATTTTTTATATTTTGCACTTATAAAAATCTTCATTATAAAACGCATTTGCGTATCGTAATGTAACTTTTACGCAAGCAAATTTTTGTTTTAAATGGTTGGCGACATGAGTGAAGTATCTAAAGGCAAGACTATTGACAATGACATTTGTGGCTAATAGCAATTTATTAATTTTATATTGTTCTTTAAGAAAGTATCTGTAAATATGAATATAATATTTTACTTATATAATATATTATTATTGGTATATTATTATTTTTAAAATATTTTAAAACATTAACATTTGATAATTAAAATGTCACAACTGTCAAATTTTATAAATTACACAGTGCTGCCGACATACTTTTTAAAATAAAAATTTTCGTACTTACATAAAAATAAAAAATTAATTTAAAAAATGGTAAAAAGGGCAAAATATAAAAAATATTATAAACAACTTATTTCATATGGCTGTTGTGACACTCGTTCTTTAAAAAACTCATCGCTTCGCGATTCGTTTTTTAAACTTGAACTCGTGTCATAACAGAATTCCATATGAAATGCGTTGTTTAATATACTAATAAACAACTTATTTCATATGGCTGTTGTGACACTCGTCCTTTAAAAAACTCATCGCTTCGCGATTCGTTTTTTAAACTTGAACTCGTGTCATAACAGAAATCCATATGAAATGCGTTGTTTAATATACTATTTTATAAGTGCAACATATAAAAAAACTTTTATGTGTCTTCCTTTATCAATAGTTGATTCTAAACAATGTTTGCTGTGGTTGAACACAGTTTTTTGGATTCGGACGAATTGAAAAAGTATTCAGAAAATACCAAAACATTTATATTCCAGACAAATATAGAGAAATTATCCGAAATGCAAGTACTAAAAATAGTTTGATTAAATATGCAACATTACTTTTTTATAACTTTGAAGAGTTTCCAGCTAAACTTGCTTATACAAGAAGGTGACTAACAGTCTTAATGAAAAAATTAATTTACCAGATATCGACCGATGGATTAGAGTTGAGCAATTTAGGTTAGGTTGAATAACCTAACCTCAAAAGTGGCTAATAAAAAAATAGATATAACCTAAGAGTCAGTAGGTACCATAGATAAAATATCACTTAAGTTTAATCATCCTAAGTTTATCCGATAGGTGGACGACGTCGAAAATGTTTGACCTTGAGTGTTAATTAATTTGGGACATTGTGAATGATCATAAATCTTTAATTTAAATTTTATCGTTAATTTTGTGCACTACTTGTAATTCAAATTTGGAGGTTGTGAATGAAGCTTTAGAGTCCAGAATGGATAAAGTAGTCAATAATTAGCCAGATTTAGAGCAATTTGAAAATGGCCTTTATTTATATAAATAAGATAAACAATTACAATTTTGCAAAAACTTTTAGCTTAAATGTTAAAAAACATACATTTTTTAATTCCACCTCTATTTCGTGGTCTATAAAGAATGAATTTACATTTTCAGATAATATAAAATCAGTTTCTTTTAGGTTGTTACTTTCAACGACAACTTGGCCCTTCTGCAATCCGTAATGGGTCGGTGTCCTTCGTGTCTAAACAACATCATCACTACGTTTTGTCACACCACCTGCGCCCCGAATCAATCGAAATTCATGAACGTATCCGGAACCAATTTCGATAAAGACACCAACAAAACTTACATCACCTCGGTGGACGTCTACATCAAAGATACTTATATGGAGAACGTGTACGACTCCTGTAAGCAAGTCAGTATGCCGTCGACGGGAACGAAAGTGATGGATATGATGTGCGGAGCGTGGGGTTCTGCGAAGTGCAGCGCTCAAAAATGGTTCGATACGATGGGAGATCCCGAAACGCCTTTAGTACCTTTCCGGATAAAGTTCATTAACTCTTCTAATCCCGTAAACGGTTTTAATCCGTTAACGACTTCCGTAACTCCTTGTAATAAATCCGTCGACGTAAGTTTGTTTGAATCATCGTAATAGGCGCTTAGCCTTTAGCATAAAAATTGCCGTCATCGCAGAAATGTGAAATTTTTAAAAATGAAGTTTTAAATAAAAATATGAACCACACGTTATTCGTCTTATAATTAAATTTTTGCAGAAAGTATTTTTAATTAAATCAATTATTAATAAAAAAAATTACAAAAAGCTGTTAAAGCGGAAATTAATTTTAAATCAACAATTAGTTAGCAAATTTCATGAACTTCAAAATACACTTGGTATTCCAACTTTTTTTATTTTGCCGAAAATTGTCACACCAAATTTAAGGTTGTGATAGAAGTTAAATATTTGCCACCTAGCATGTATGCTAGGGTAGTGTATCCGAGACGGGGGTAACGGCGAGTTTTGAGGTGGGTTTGGTTGGTAGGCATCCTCTCGAGGGTTCTATATGTGTAAGCGTCTTTTAATTTTTTTTTATCTTCTTATGGTCTGTCAACACAAGTTGCCGAATGTGGCTGTGACACCTTATGGCATGTTATGACAAATGATAATTTTGTCCTTTTCGACAAAATAAAGGTTGGCAGACCATTGAAGTTCATGAAATTTGCCAACTAACTGTTGATTTCAAATTAATTTCCGCTTAAACTGCTTTATGTAATTTATCTTTGTTAATAATTAATTTGATTAAGAATATTTTCAGCAAAAAAATAAATACCAAACGAGTCACGTTTGGTTCGCATTTTTACTTAAAACTTTATTCTTACAAATTTCACAATTCTGTGATGACAGCAATTTCTACGCTAACGGCTAGCGGACTACAATTTGTGTTTATGTTTAACGTTTTTAAACATTTTTTTTCAGGGTATTTCACCGGCTTGTAGTTGCGTGGATTGCGAACAGAGTTGTCCGGTACCTCCACCGCTACCCCCGCCGGAACAACCCTTTACTATAGCCGGGATAGATGGTTACGCTTTTGTAATGATTATAGTTTTTGTTGTCGGTACTGTTGTGTTTCTTATTTCCATCGCGTTTTGTTTCCAACGGATTAGTCTCGGTTAGTTGCGATATTTTATGATTTAATGGTTATTTTAATTGAATTTTTTTTAGTGTTGATAACTGATTCGGAAATTCTATCGACGGTGGTTCGCAAGACTACTTTACCGGGACATCAAACTTTGAGAGATGGAGAAGAAAGTCCGTTACAAACACCAAGTAAGCATACGCAAATTTTCGAAAATAATATTCATTGTTTCCTTTGTTCTTCGCTAATGTTTCTTTTAAATTGGCCATCAAGGACCTCATTAAACAACTAAATGAACAGTGTTTCAATTTCGTCTCAAAGCTCTAGACTAGGAGCACTCCATTCAGTACAGACATATAGATCAACTCAAAGCCTGTATGGAGCTGTAATTGTGCCCAATTAGGTGGTTTTGGTTCGTAGGCGTCATCCTAACGGTGATGAGTCCAACACTGTTCGGGTCCTGGACCCGTTCGAACATGAGTTTTTCCACCTCAGCCCGAGAAAAAAAAAAAAAAATAGGTGGCTAAATACTGATCTGGGTACCGGGACCTGAACCTGTAGAACACACTGAAACCCATCCTTCAAATCGGTGTAGAAATTCTTTTCAATTATGAGAAGGTACATCTAAACGGAGATGGGCCAAACTTCTACTCTCACACTGACGAAAGTCAGTAAGAATAATGGTAGGACTCTGTAGACTCAGCAGGCGCATGAGTCTTATAGGTCAGACAGAGAGACCTATACCACTGTGAAGGCTTAACAATAGTGCGGTTTCTAGAACTTAGATAGGGAAAACCGGAAGCAGCTGTCTGCATGAAACGGACACTATCAAGGCTGATGGACTTCATCAAGAGAGCAAGACTAAATAAGATGCTTTAAAAATATAAATGGCAGCAGAATAGATCTGCAAAGGTCGCAGTGTAGTTTGTAATCTGTAATTGTTCTTATTCCTTTCTTTTCTGCCAGAAAGTCTTCATTCTCTTTCTGTGTTTTTCTTTTCGTTCCTCCTGTTCTTTTTTTAGTATTTCTCCTATACTTTTTCTTCTTTCTTAAAACCAAATGAATTCTTTTATTTTATCTCTGATCAAATTTCTATTTTCAATATCTTCCTCTGTGAAGTTTATCTCTGCCATATAATATGTTACTTCCTGGCCTCAAGTGATTTGTGTTTAGGGTTGTTAAAAGAATTAGTCTATCATATTTTATTATTATTTTCAAATATGCATAAAAACTGTACTTCTTTGTTATATCTTAATTTTCAAATTTGATTTTAAAAAATAGGCCTAAGTACTCTTCTAACGATTTTTCTCTACATTTTTTAAACTGCACGAAATTGATGAAAATGTTTTTTCCTCTGAGCCTTCTATATTTAATGATGAATTTTACATTCAATACCTGTTCCACGTATGATCTTTTCGGAATCCTCCCTTGATTGGTTACCCTTTTTAAAAATGGGATAATTGGAAAAGAGTGTAAAACTTTAAGAGGAAACTAGACAACAGTATTAAACAATGATTAAGGGAAGAATAATAAATCAAAATAAGAAAAAAATAAGTTTTAATCAGCAGTTAGTACAAAAAGACGTTGAAGGTATAATACTCTAGATAAACGAAGTTGTTAAATAAACACATAAAAGTAAACTATTTTATAATTAGACTAAATATTGTATGCCTTTTCTCAGTAACCTGCTGTATTCTGATAAATTGTTTTTCTCTTAGAAATGTGATTATACCGTAACAATGTAATTGCTGGCTAGTGTCAGCAGGAAACTAACTAAAATACTGGAAGAATTGTGGATAATACGGGAATTGGTGAGATGAGTACTTAACCAAATAAATAAATGGCTACTATTTTATTTTAATGCAACAAACCATAAGAACTTGTAATTATTAGAGTTTATTAACAAGCAGCTTCAAAAATAACACTTTTGAGTAATATATTCAATCTGGAATCGTTGGCAATACTGATACCCAAAAAACTGTTGAAAGGTGTGTCTTGGTGTAGTGGTAGTGTAAACGGAATTCGGTAAAACTTTTGAGATTTTAGATTTTCCATACTCCTGTCAGCTAAACCTCCAGATGTTAACCGACTGATCCCATCTAAAAAGTTCCATGCAGGTGCGTAAATACTTTTGAGAGAATTTTGCTGAATTATTTGGAGGTTACTACCGGCAAATTATTCTAGCTGAAAACAACATAAGACCTCTTTGGATCTTTATGCCTAACAAAATGGATTACTACTTTCTCTCCTAATTTTCTTGAAGTATCAGGACGCTAATACTAAAAGTTAAGATTTACATAAAGATTGGTTCGTTTGCAGGTTCTTCATCTTCTGAACAAAGTCAGGAAATGGAAACTCGAGGTGGTCCGAAAGGAATGCATTTCATAGAAAAGATGGGCGTCAACACCGATGCATTTTTACAGAACGCTTTCGAAAGATGGGGTACTTTTTGCGCCCAGAAGCCGTTGTTGATTCTATTCCTAGGAGCTTGCTTGGTCGTAACGCTGGCCGTAGGAATCAAACAATTAAAGGTAATTAAAGAAATAAATAACCCCTAAAGGTCTCCTTAATATATTATTCGTAGATCATAACGGATCCGGTGGAATTGTGGGCTTCTCCTTCGTCACGCAGTCGCGTCGAAAAAGAATTTTTCGACAGTCATTTCCAACCGTTCTATCGTACCGAACAAGTCATCATCAGAGCTGTTAATCTATCGAACATCCATCACAATACCTCAGACGGCGTTCTAACATTCGGACCGGCCTTCAACGCCGATTTCTTAAAATCCATACTGGCTCTGCAGGAACAGATCCAATCTATAGGCGAAGGTACGGATCACAGTTTCGATAAAATTTGCTTCGCACCTTTACGATCGGAAAATCAAAACGTCACCAAAGTTTCCGAATGCGTCGTTCAGAGCATCTGGGGTTACTATCAGAACAGCATCAAGAAATTCGACGCCCATTCCCAAGATCCGGATAAATACGACTTGAACTATTTGGATCGGTTCGTCAAGTGCGTCATGTAAGTAGATTTTTTTAATTTGAAGCTTTTTGTGAATCTCTTGACTGGGATATTATAATTGATCGATAAATCTATACTACGTCATAGATGACTCTATAGCTATGTATAAAAATGTTAAAGGTTTTTTTCCTCGATAAAACTCTGATATAAAAGTGTTGACACTTTATTAATGCAAATAACAAAAGTTGAAATATCCCTAATTCTATATCGTTTCGACAATGACACTTTTTCTAATGCCCATTTGATGTATTTTTGTGCCTCCTACAGGCTTAGATATTAACTGCAACTGCATTTGATGTTAATTTTTGTGGAAACGTATCGAACATTTAACATGACCACTGGTTACCATTACAAATTGTTAAATATCGAAACCAGTCTACGAGTAGTATGACTTCCCTTTTATTTGCAAAACGACTGAATCATCCACTACACCTCGTATTTTGAAATGTATTTTCATTAATTAGTTGTCTATTATGCTTTATTATTATTATTATTTTAGGAACCCGTACGATCCTACGAGTTGCTTGGCACCGTATGGAGGTCCCGTCGATCCCGCCGTAGCCATGGGCGGTTTTCTGGAACCCGGTGAAAATCTAGCGAAAAATCCCGATTACAAAAAATCCAATACGGTCATTTTAACTTTCATCGTTAATAATTACCATAACAAAAGTTTATTAACACCGGCTATGAAATGGGAAGAAGAATTTGTGGCCTTTATGAAAAATTGGACATCCCAGAATCATCCTCATATGGATATCGCTTTTACTTCCGAAAGATCCATCGAAGACGAACTGTACAAGGAGAGTCGATCGGACGTAGTTACCATACTCATTTCTTATATGATCATGTTTGCCTACATCGCTATATCTCTCGGGCAGATTAATCGCTGTTCGAGGCTTTTAATAGACAGCAAAATCACTCTAGGTAAAATAGTTTTTACATATTTGAGTTAAATCTTGGTTCGATCTCTTAGTTCGTCATTCAATCTGATATATTTATTTTAAACTACAAGATTTTTACCTTTTAAGGTTCTTTTATGTAAAGTGTACTGTACTAGGGACCCGACCCAGCTTCGCACAAATTTTCTTTTATTTATAAATGTTTCTACATTCTAATTTAACAAACCTACTATATGCTTCTTCTAAGCAAAGGGCGTCAAATTTGTACTTAAAAAACACCATTAGCCGGTCCCGGCTAGAGACTCCACCTCCTCAAGGAGTGGTTCGACTCCAAGTTTCAGGATAGCACAGGTTTATGGTTATAACAGTGTAAGGAAATATTAAAGTTAACTAAATTAGCAGTTTAACCGAACAGAATACACCTTACAGCTCTTACAGCCAAGTGGTTTTTTTTAAATGAAACTGATAAAAAAGAATAATTATTTATTTATTAATTTACTACTCTACCAGGAAGTGAAAAAATAGGAGGTACTTAGTTTGAAGTCTCTTGATGTTTCAAAGGGCTTCGAGTGGTTTGTTGTGTTCTTAGGGCTGTTGAATGCTAATTGATATTCTTGTACTGGGTTCAATAGTATTTCTTACATATATCTACGGAGTCTGCGGACTGCTTACTGGTATTCTTACATATAGGGAATCTACGGATTTTCTGGAACCTTAAATTGTACCATTCGTTAACAATATCCTTCCAAAGAGGCAGGGCGCCAATTTGTAACAATACTAGTTCCAAAAAGAGATCCCGGTTATGAGACTCTCTAGGAGTGGTTCGACTCCAAGTTAATGCTTACTATAGAAAGGATTGGTGGTATATAAGGGTTAAGGGCGCCACTATCTTTTGAACGCTTTCGATTAAGCAAACAAACTACACAAAAACTAAGGTGAGAAAGATAGAAACACCTTGTAATTAGACTGAATTTGAAAGCAAAAATAAACTACATTTGATGTCAACCGAACACGCTGCACCCTCAAGACTTATAGTCCGTGGGTATATAAATCAAACTGTTTTTAAAGAATATGTGTTTATTAATAAAATATTAAAAATTGCCACAGGAAGTATTGATGGAAATGTTATAAATGGACTTGACTTATCTTATTTGGTAGAGTGATCCGGTGGTCTCGGTTTGTGTACCGATGCTTGTAGTTGGGGTGTTGACTGTTGGTGGTTGTTTCTTCGTCAAAAGGAACTGCGACTCCTTCATCCAAGGGGACTGCTACTAGAGACTATATATCTTCATCAAAAGGGACTACTACTAGAGACTATATTTCTTTGTCAAAAGGGACTGTTACTATGGACTATATTTCTTCATTAAAAGGGACTGCTACTAGAGCTATATTTTCCCTGCTAGCGGGTTGTTATACAACTAGAGAAATGTTTTGTCTAAGTCTCGCGGACAACTGCCTCTAGGGGTTGTTTGGACGAAAAGGGAATGAAACGAGATGTTTGCTCTTATTTATAACAGTACTGACTGGGGTTTCCGGTTACGTTCGTTGATAAGGGTTTTATTTCGGGTACGTTCTGTTGTAGGGATGGGTTTGGTAACGATAATAAGGTTGTGTCTAATATACAGTGGGCCAGGGTTGATTTTAGGGTTCGGACGGTAAACTAAGGATAGGTAGCATGGCGATAGACATGGGGTGTGTTCGGGGAGCACGCTTTCGAGCTATGTAGCGCCAAGAGCCATATAACGCAAACGAGGAATAGTACTAGATAGCGCCAAATGGCGCAAATAGCGTGCTCCCCGAACACACCCATGGTCTAACCTGGCTTTGCTGGCTGTATCTTTCATCAGCCACAACGGTATAAAAGAAAGCGGTCTTACTGTAGGGGTAGTCAGTCGAGGATAAGGTATGATTTGTCCGTAACCTTTGTATTTATAATCTTGAATTGTCAACTGTCTCAATGGATCCATTACTTAGTCGGTTGTTCGAGTAGGTGTTTATTGTAAGATGCGTTCCCTTGTAGCGGTGGGTTGGGGATTAATTTTAAAGTTGTATTGACGGTAATCTATATAAAGTGACAGGGCGATAAATATGTTACAATATACTTCATAACTATACGTTATGAACGAATTTTTTGTACAAAACTCGATAAAAATTATTTTAATTAAAAGTATTTGCAGGCACTTTTTGATCGGCACCCCGTTATAAGTGTCCTCTATGCTATTCCTCAGTGTTATTACAACTGTTGTATTTAAGTTTGTGTTTCCTTATTTGGCTCTTATAGCGAGACAACTAATTATTCCTATATATTGTTGAAACTGCATAAGAGTAGTAGTTTTTGTGTTTAACACAAACAATTTATTTCATGAGACCTAGTGATTTATCTTCGCTTTGCTTTTAAAAAGCTCTTTATTATTTATTTTGAGCCTACAGAAATCACTTTTCTCTTTCACTTGTAAATGCTAGATGTACTCAACGTTTGAGGTCTGATTTGAATAAAGTATGTTTAGACATAGTTTTGGTAGTCAGTCTTCCAGCATAAAGCCTACCACATTACACAAAAGAAGTATTATTTTAAGAACATCAGGTCCATTGCGTTTCATCTGTACCTGATTCCTCGTATGGTCATGCAGAATGCTGAATATCTGTTCAACCAAGAGATACATATTGCAGTCTCTCATCTGTCTAGAAGCAGAAAATGTTGAAATATAGAGGCAGAGGTCGCTATATTCGAAGTACAGCGTATGTGGAATCTGAAAACAATATTGAGATACAGCTCTCATATCCAACACTAAGCTACTTCAGAATTTTTCAAAAAGATCCCAAGAAAATGCAATCTTCTGCACAAGCGGCGAGAGTGGTGCTGGGCAAAAATTAACAACTGACATCTGAGGTGCATGGATGGTTTGCAACAGGTGTCAGGTCAATGAAAACATTAGAACAAATAGGGCTAAATGGAGCCCCAAATAATAATAATATACTAATAATAACAAGAGTTTGGTATCAACAGGAGCAGGTACAATAATATTCCTCTTGAGCCAATCTGCTGGATAATCGTTAAACCAATAAAGTGATACATACACTCTACAACTAGCTGCATTTCTTGTAGACAAAGTAATGACAAACTTTACAACTTCTAATCTATTTTCTTCAGCTGCATCTCCTCTAAAGATTTTTTTCTTTAACGTAATCTAGAGTGCGTCGTCCGGCTTGTTGGATTTCTTTTTTGCATCAAGCGTCCCTCCTCTGAAATCTGTCTGTTAATATTTAATTGGGTATGTTGTGTTTCTTGATTAGCCTATTCTTTAATGCACATTCCATGCTGGATTTCTTTTAGATAACATCAAATCCATTGCAGTTACTCTCGAGTCAATCTCAGTTCCTTATCCATTTTTGTGTAATCAAGAGACTACTGTGTTTTATACTCTCTCATGTAATTTCTGGTTGTTAATCTTTAGGCTAAATTCTTATTAGGTCGCTTAGTCTGCTTTATGTTTAGTTTAGTCCAATTTTCTTTCAGGCAAGAGGGTGAAACATTGAAACATTTTACCATTTTACAATATATATTTTGATGAATTCAGCCAGTTTGCTGAAAGTTTTATGATGTCTCATCTATATACCCTCCTTTTTTTTGATTATCTTTGCCGCTGGCATCTTTGTTACCAAGAAACAATTTACTGTTTCTATGTTATCTTCAGCTATTTAGATCTGATCAAGTTGAGTGCCACAAGGCACTATGTTGGAACTGGTCTGGTTTTATTATATTTATTGATTGGTACGAGTAGGATTTTTAATCTACAGGGCTCAATATTTGACATGTTTTGCGGATAAAGTAGGGATGTAAAGTAATGTGTAATAACTAACTGGAATTCTTAATGATTAATTAATTGATTATTTTTATCCTAAATATGTGTTTGCCACTGGTTGCTTCATAGCAAGTTAAGAGTGTAGGCGCAAAATTTTAACAGTCAGAGTTGAGATATCTACCCTATCCCAATTTTTAAACGCTCCACGGCATAACTACGTGAAGTCTGTTTTAAATTGTAATAAATGTGGGGTATTCTTCCCTACAGGGTCGGGATCGGATCTTTTTGTATGTTTTAGTAAACGATCGTGAAGGTGCTTTCATTTTTATAGTTTATATTGTAAAGTTTAAAGACTGGTTATTTTTGTGTTAAATATGGGTCGTGTTAATAAAAACAATGATAGTGAAAATAGAAAAAGTAGATGCTTAGCTCAACAAAAGTAAGTACTTCTTATGTAAATATTTTAATTATAAACTTATGCCTAGTACTACAAGTTAATTTTACTATTACAGACGTCTTACCTAACAGTACTGCAGAAATCAGTAAAGAGTTAAAAGCAACGGAAAATTTTGAAAACATTTCTAAGTAAGTGACCATTTTGTTTAATTGTAAAAAAATATACTTAATTTAGATTTTAATCATAGGCGACCGCGGTATTCTGGTAAAGGAGATGAAGTATTGGTAGTAGAAGAAGCGACAAAGAACAAAGTAAGTAATAATTCATATTTTGTGTAATTACAATAAAATAGCTCTTTTAAGTCAACCCGGCTATTCTAAAGATCCCTCTGGAAATGAAACTGTTGTAGAAGAAACAATTACCAGTAAGTTTTAATATTTAATAAAAAACAAAAAGGATTTAAAAAAAATCATAAAAACCTAAATGATAATTTATTATTATTCTTTTTAGACAAAAACCTTCAGATATACAAGGAAGAAGAATTGTGGATATTGAATATTTTATTAAACAAATACTGCAATTTCCTCACCACGAATTGTTTAAGTGCTCTTCGGAATATGTTACAATAAAAAATGAGATACCTACGGAAAGGATATTATTCGAAATTTATTTTCATCTATCCAATATGTCTCATCAGGCATGTTGTAGAAAGTGAAAAATATAAACAACAACAAATTAATATAAATTCGCTGCAGAATCAGGGGTCATTAGTATTGGTGGAGGTTATTCACAATTGACTGAATTAATGTCGAGTTTAAACATCCCCCCACTTCCAAAAAAACATTATTTGCCATTCAAAGTGACCTTGTTGAAGTGTACCATGAAAGTTCTTGGACATCAATGCTAGAAGTTGGACAAGAAGAAATCAAACTGGCAAAAGTAACAGGGATCATTAGTATTGGTGGAGGTTATTCACAATTGGCTGAATTAATGTCGAGTTTAGACATCCCCCCACTTCCAAAAAAACATTATTTAGCCATTCAAAGTGACCTTGTTGAAGTGTACCATGAAAGTTCTTGGACATCAATCAATTTATAACACAAGTGTTGTTTATCTTCCCCGAATAACTTACAATATGAACAATATTTATTCCTAACACCAAGATACAGAATCTTTTGGGTTCTATAACCAATAATGGCTGCAGCACCAGAATTGGCATTATAATTTGTTTTATATGACCTCTTTGACCAAGCTGCCGCTTTATAACTCTAAAGGCTATTATCATTCCCAATTTCACAAAAGTCTGACAGGAAGAAGTCCTGGCATATACCTACACGAAAAAATTTATTTCTCGTTGTGCTAAAGATAGAATTCGAATAAAACTTTATCCTAAAACGGTAAAAAAGTTTACAAAAAATGTTGACAAAAGTAGCAGTAAACTAAGTAACCCAACTATTTGTTTTGCAGAAACAAGAAAACTTCTGACAGCCTCAAATTTTGGTCGCATTTGTAAATTAAGACTAACAACAAGAAAGTTGCCAAAGACATTCTTTCTAATGCTTTTAAAGGAAATGAATCTACAGCCTATGGAATAGAAAATGAATGTAAAGCATTACAACAATTAAGCGAAAGACTCAATTTAGACATTTTTCCATCTGGATTATGTATAAATCGATAATATCCATTTTTGGCTACAACTCCTGATGGTATTATAGGCAATAATATTATTGTCGAAATTAAATGTCCCATTTCAGCAAAAGGTTTATCTCTTGAAGAAGCAATAGAAAAAAAAAATAATAAAGTATATGGAAGTAAAAGCCAATAAATGCATTTTAAAAAGAAATCACATTTACCATTATCAAGTACAAGGGCAATTATTCGTGTCAAATAAAGATTTTTGTTATTTTTGTGTTTGGACTCCGAAAGGTTTGATATATGAAAAAATTGAAAAAGACCAAAAATTATGGGAGGAAATGGTGAAGAAGTTAAAAGCATTTTATTTTGGCAATTACCTACCTTTATTATTACAAGAAATAATAAATGATAATTGAAATGAATGTGTTATCGACAATAGTAACATAACCAATAAATAAACATATTTTAGGAAGTAACATAGTTCGGTAATACGAATAAATCCCTGTTTAGTTTTTACAAATTCTTAAAACAATTTAAAAATTTTAATCCTATGTCGTTGGTCCTTCTCAATTAATAATTTAATGCAATTTATTGGGTTAAAATTTATTTGTTTAATTTCTATAGTTTGTTACCAAATGTTTTGGGTTCCGTTGTTATTGAAATTTTTTTATTGAGGAACATTGAAAATAAAACTTTTTAATAAAAACTTTCACTTTTTGTTTAAAAAATAGCTTTTTATTATACTAACCCTTACTCTGTTGAAGTCCATCATAAGAACATTGAAAATATAACTTTTTAACAAAAACTTCAACTTTTATTCAAAAAATCTTCTGAAAATACAATTACAGCCGTTTTACTATAAAGTAGATATTGACATATCGATATGTCAATCTGATGATTAAATTTTCTATAAACTATTTTGTATTATATCCAAAAAATAGTATATTATTATATTGTTGCCAATACCGGACACCCTATAATTCTTCACTAGGTAATATTTTTATTACGTTTCGGTTTTTTATATACAATTGGATATTGTAATTTTAATGTACTCCTAAAACCTAATAAACTATTGCAGATTGCATAATTTTTCGTATCAAATAACGCAAATTTCTTTGTATAAGACACTAAAAACTTTAAAACTGAAATTATAATTGCAATATATATTTTTATATAACCCGTTTTATGCAATTTTAAGTAAATGGCTGTACAAAAAAGCAAATTGAACTTACTACTTTATTTCGTTTAAAATTTGTGTAATGCCCTTTGTATAACTGATAAATGGGAAATATTTTTAAATAATTCCAAAATTTTAATATTACAAAATACAACCCAAACAAGATTTACTTGTGTTTGATTTAAAAAATTAATATTTCTGTATTTAGATTACGAATAAAACTAACTATACACCAATTCAAGACCCAAATTATACCTGAAACCGTTTTACATATCGGTTACTAACGTATGCGATGGAATGAACTGTGCAACAGAGATGAAAGTTTGTCTAGTTATGAAATTTTGCAATGGACATGGTGTTCATTTTTTTCTTTTCCTGTGGTCCCTGTTTGAATTTTTAATTTTTTTTCTTTTAGAATCTCTTTATAAATATATTGTTAAGGGCAGAAAGTCCATCAGATTCAAAACAAATTTCAATTTAATAAGTTATTATGCATTAAAAATTACATTAAATTTTCTCTAACTTTACACCCCTATAACTAATTTAAATAAACATTTTATAAATTTTTACTGACTTTTTGCCCTCGGGACCATACAGACCTTTCTTTCTGCGTTTAAATTTTTTAAAAATATTTAGTGGTCTTTTCAGGATTCGAAAAAAACGATTGCATTTAAAATGCATTGGCTTAAAATTTTGCGCCTACACTCTTAATAATTAAATTATATCGGATATAAGAGCAGTTTGCCATAAGGATTGTGTATGCTCGAATTAAGTTGGAGTCCAATTTAACTCATTTTGCAGCACTGCTTAAATTTTTAGAGAAACAAGTTTTTTTCAACATTTTTTATTATATAATATTATAACATAAATAAACTCACATTCCTGTAAGAAATCAAGTATTCTACAAAAAAAGATTTTTTAATAATTTTATTCGGTCCTAAACTATTGTAGATTAAAAGTTGAACTTTTAGGGAATTATACTACCATTACTCCAATTACGCACGCACTTTTAACTGACGCGCGTGTAGTGGTAGTGTAATTTATGTTCGATCATTATTGTTATATGGTAGTTTATTTATTTTTGTGTATTAGGATTGGGTGGAGTTTTGATAGTATTAGCTTCAGTGGTGTCGTCAGTTGGTTTGTTCGGTTTCGTCGGTGTCCCCGCCACCCTCATCATCATCGAAGTAATCCCGTTTCTGGTACTCGCCGTTGGAGTCGATAACATTTTTATCTTGGTACAAACGCATCAAAGAGACACCAGACAACCTAACGAGACACACGCCCAACATATCGGTAGGATATTAGGACAAGTAGGACCTTCGATGTTGTTAACCAGCGTTTCCGAGAGTTGCTGCTTCTTCTTGGGAAGTTTGTCTGACATGCCGGCGGTTAAAGCTTTCGCCTTGTACGCCGGTATGGCTTTACTCTTCGATTTCCTATTGCAGATCACTTGTTTCGTCAGTTTAATGGCTCTGGATATATCGAGGCAGTCGGCTAACAGGTAAGACTCTATTTTAACCTCATTTTTATCATATTTAATTTTTATTTGTTTATGATGTAGGTTTGATATTTTCTGTTTTATTCGCGGTTCGAAGAAAAACGAACCCACAACATCGGGCGATGGTTTGCTGTATTCATTTTTCAAACATATTTACGTGCCTACGTTGATGAACAAACCCGTTAGGTGCATCGTGATGATCGTTTTCTTCGGATGGTTGTGTTCTTCGATAGCGGTAACGCCGCATATAGAAATCGGTCTCGATCAAGAACTTTCGATGCCCGAAGATAGTTTCGTATTGAAATATTTCAAATTTTTAAAAGATTACTTGAGCATAGGTAAGATTAACATTTGAAAGATTCGTTTTTATTAAACTTAATTTAATTTGTGTGTGTTTTTTTAGGACCTCCTGTTTATTTCGTGGTGAAGAGCGGATTGAATTACAGTAAGGTCGATTCGCAAAATTTGATATGTTCCGGAAGATATTGTAAGAGCAATTCTTTGGTATCTCAATTATACGGCGCCAGTAAAATTCCGGAGGTGTCTTATATAGCTCGACCTTCGTCTAGTTGGTTGGACGATTATTTCGATTGGGTGGAAAATGATAAATGTTGCAAATACAGACAAAAAGATCACAGTTTTTGTCCTCATAAAGTTTCCAGTAAGTAAAACTAAAATTTTATTTTCAACTACTGTTTTTATAACTTTAACTTAACAGATTTATTCCATTAAATTGATTGTACTAACCCTTACTTTTTGGAAGTCCATCTTATTAAGAATAATAAAAAACTCTTCGTTTTAACAAAACTTCCACTATTTATTTAAAAAACTTCAATATGTCAATCTGACGATGCTAGTTATCTAGCGAAACGGCTGTCATTGAGTTTAAAAAAGCAGTTTTTTAAATAAATAGTGGAAGTTTTGTTAAAACGAAGAGTTTTTTATTATTCTTAATAAGATTTATTCCACTTTTTGTGCTATATGTCCTGATATTTAATAATTCAATAGCACTGTTTTATAAGAGAAAAAGTAATAAATTCATCGTTCAAATTTTGAACCTAGTGTTATTCGATCAAATGCATACATTATTAAATGGTTGTGTGTATCAATAGAGTGGAAGAATTATTGAGGTAAATAATTAGTTATAGATTTCTGTATTATCGGCAGAGTTTAGGAGGGAGTTTCAAATTTATTCTTACGTAAATAATTTTTTAACATGTTTTTTGAAATCACCGTAATTAGATAAATAGTGTTTATTACTTTATAACTGGTACTAACGGCCTCAGAGATGAAAACTGGTTAGTAAGTGGAGTAAAAATCAGTCACATTCTTTTTACTGCACTTTTTGAAACCTGAATTGTTAATAAGTGAAATTGTTCAAGGAATATCAACAATCATGCAAATGACCAGTTGACGTAAATCTCTCTTAAATTAACAACAATTTTTGTGACTCCCTATTTTTTTTTTTTCTTATAACTCATTTTTTTAAACTCTGCTCAACAGTTCATCAATCAACATAAACTGTGTTAAATTACGTACAACCTTGTGCTCTTAAATGCGGATAACAAATATTACAGTTCAAATGAAAATGACTAAATTGATGACTGCCAGTAAGCGTGTATTCCAAATCTGTTGACTATTAAAAGTTCGTAATAACTAACAGTCTCGAAAGAAAGTTACAGCTTTTGATAGATTAAGTTATGGCAGTAAAAAGTCAGTATTTTAGAGATGAGTCAGTAAAATATCTAATTTAGACCTGAAAACCAGTTTGCAACTCAAATTTAATGGGTTTTCTCCATTTCATCCAGTCTTATGCAAATTTCTTTTAAATTTCTTTTAAACTCCTAGTACTCTTATGTCATCGTTTATCTATTCTATCCATTTTCTTCTTGGAGACCTCTTTTTATTTTTGTCCAGCTTCAGTATTTAATAATTACTTGGGGAGACTCCTTCCTGTAGCCTAGCGCGTTCCCGATCCATCTTAATTTTTGGCTCTCCATATATTTTCATTTTTTTCGGACTTAGATTTCGGAAGTATCTTTTGCTCCCATCTCAGATAACAATTGTAGATATTCGTCTTTTTGCTCCTTTAGATAATTTCTTTAACCTTTAGACTTTCATCATTTTTACTACTCTTAGGGCCGATTGCATAAACGCTTGTCAAACCTCTTTTAGCTAACATTCTGTTATTTTTTTGACAAGAGTAATCTGTGTTTTAATTTTTTTAATATGATTTCATATTAATAAAAAATAAACTACTGGTATTTAAAATAGAAATAAAAGAGGTTTGGTTTTGCTATTCAAATTATATATTTAATAAATATTAAAATCTCTTGTTTTAATGGACATCTGTAATTTTCATTAACTGTCATTTACTTATAAGATCAAAACCAATAAACCGTTAAAATAATTTAAAATATTTGTTTGAATACCATTATGTCAAGCATCTAGTTAATTCAGTAACAAAACATCAGTAAAGAAGTCTGTTCAAATTTCAAAACTTATACAATTTTCTTCTTTCCAAAGTCTAGTCTACCTATTCACTCTAAGAAATGTGACAACGTAGCCTAAGAATCAATTTTTACATCTCTCGTCGACTAATCAAATTATTCTTAAAAATTCCAACAGCCGCATGCGCTTCAGGTGCACCAATTTAACACGTTGTTAAGTAACAGAGATTTGAAAAGCATTTATGCAACCGGCCCTTAGCAGTCCTTTCTTTGATTTCTTAAATTCCTCTATTTCGAATTGTTAACTTTACCACCCCTAAAAAGTCGAATTATCCAACTATCTATAACAGCTTTAGGAAATTATATATTGTGCTAATTGCTTTGTCATCCGTCAAGCGTGTTGGTATTGTGTCTCTGCTTCTCTTCTCTATGCGAGGTGTACAGTCTTTCAGTACATCTGCCAATCTTCTCCCTACATGTACGGAGAACCTCCATTTCAATATGGCGATTTTTTCTTTTCTCTTCCCTATTTCTTAATCGATTCGCAATCTTTATTCCCAGCATATATCGCTCCATTTTTCACTGTGAGTTGTCTGGGCTAGTGTTACCGTTTCAGCTTCATGTGTTATGACTGGGAGCACAAATTAATCGAACACCTTTCTTTCAAGGCATAGGAATCTCACTTTACATATTTCTTTCAGTCGCCTTAGACCGATCCTTGCTTCCTCTTGGTTCTTCTTCTATGATGTTATTCTTAAGTGTTTCTAATCCTAATGTAAGTTAGTCATGACTCTAGGGTTTTGCCTTTATTTAATGGCAGGCCCATTTCTTTGGTTTCTTGTGCTATTTATCTGAGCGTTTCGTTTATTTCACTAACATCGTCAGCTGTTTACTTGACGCTAAACAACTTTTTAATGAATTGTAGGTTGTGCGTCTTGCAATGTTAAATTTGCCGGCAAGGAACACCGACCGATTCCCTCCGAGTTCAGCCGTTACGTGTCGTTTTTCCTGCGAGATAACCCGGATACAGATTGTCCTAAAGGAGGTCACGCTGCATACGGACAAGCTGTAGACTATACGACCGATTCGAATAACCTATCAACCGTCGAAGCTTCTTATTTCATGACTTACCATACGATCTTGAAGACTTCTGAAGATTATTACGAAAGTATGAAAGCAGCAAGGAAAATAGCTTCGAATCTAACGGACACCATAGGAGTCGAGGTGTTTCCCTATTCAATTTTTTATGTTTTCTACGAACAATATTTAACCATGTGGCCCGATACGTTATTTAGCATCGGTGAGTATCTGATCAAATTTAATAATTTAAATAATATTATTTATTTGATTTTTTTTAGGTGTAAGTTTGCTGGCGATCTTCGTAGTTACTTTCATCCTCATGGGTTTGGATATATTTTCGAGCGTCGTAGTAATTATAACGATCACTATGATCATAGTTAATCTCGGTGGTTTGATGTACTGGTGGCACATAACACTTAACGCCGTTTCTTTAGTCAACTTGGTAATGGCCGTCGGTATATCGGTGGAATTCTGTTCGCATTTGGTGCACACTTTTTCCATGTCCGTTAAACCTACTCGAGTCGAAAGGGCCGCCGATGCTCTAACGACTATGGGCAGTTCGATATTTTCCGGTATAACTTTAACCAAATTCGGCGGAATCATCGTACTGTATTTCGCAAAGTCGCAAATCTTTCAAGTGTTCTACTTCAGGATGTACTTGGGAATCGTACTGTTCGGAGCGGCGCACGGGTTAATATTCCTACCAGTACTACTCAGTTTCATAGGTAAGTAGATTTTCGTTATTTTTGCTTTGTTGTATCAGCTTTTTCTGTGTTTGGTTGATATTTTCTTAGAAATTCACTTCTTGGTATGGTTTTCACAATATAATGTAGTTGGATTGCGAGAACAAACCTTATGTGAGAAATGAAGGCTTGTAAAATGGTCAAAATATCATTTATTTATTTCAAACTCGTCTAAGACATCACAACGTAGAGAGAAACTGCTCTGTAGTAAAAAAGTTTCCATCGAAAGATGGTGGATTTGGTCCTCAAAACATTTAATAATGGAACAGTAGAATGAATGTATTGTTCTTGATTTTAGACAACACGCCTTACACAAGTTCTGATAACAACCACTGGCGCTACTTTTAAAATTGGCGGAAAAAACTAAAATGTATTTTATCTATTAAAAATATCCAAGGATAATTGAGGCATTTTTATTAAAAAATTGAAATTATTAGAATATTATCTTTCTTCTGGAATTCGTAAAAATTGTTTATTTGAAACTCCAGTTTTTCTGAATTTTTAGACCCAAACTTCATCATTTTTGTGGATTATACAGCTAGGCGAGGTCACCTTTCTTTATACCCCTTGGAGATTGGCGGGAGAACCTTACTTAGATCACATGCAGCTCAATTTTGATTGTATACGGTCCAAGCTCTTAAGTCTTTCGCACTCATTATTAAGAACTTGTGGACATCTCCATAGAGTTCGTTTTCTTTTGGAAGCATTTATCCTCTAATTGTATTTGGTATTTGAGCCATCCCAGTTTTTCTAAAAAATTTGATACTTTTTGCAACTGTTCTGTCTTCTCTTCCTTGTCTGAAACGATTTCCTTACTGAAACATTTTGATGGAGGCAGCTCACTCTTTCATTCATCTCAAAGGCAAAGGACATCTGGAGAATTTTCCTTATCCTTGTCTTTCAGTTTAGTTATTATGGTATTTTCTTGTGGTTCTTTTCTGCTACTTGTTATTGTGCAGAGTTTATCTATTAACAATGTTGGCAAGCGTTACTGACGTTTGTAGCCTGAACTGATCCAATATTAATTCTTATTACATTAAGCAGTTCAATTTTGTCTTTTAAAGCAAAATTACCTAACAGTCTTTATGTTTTAAAGATCTCAAGAAAAGTGATCCAACTACCTTAAAGAATTATATAAAGGTTTTTGTTTATTTTAGTTTATAGAATAGTGCTTCGCTGTCTTTTGACTGTTTTAAAATAACAAATCTATTTTGTATATATATTTTTTATGTTAAATCAGCTGTCTAGTTACTATTAAAAACTGTCAAATTAAGTTTTGATGTCGATACACACACACATTGTATATCAAAAAAAATTGCTTTTATGTTTGTCTTGTATCGATGTTTATATATTTTTATTTTATATATTTTGCTACTGCTGACCATTTATAAATTATCTGATGGTTTAAACTTTATACTTTTTCTTGTATGTAAAATTGTGAAAGGTTCAGGATAGAAATGGTAGGTTTGCCCATCGTCCAGTAAAGTTTTTAAAAATCGGGTAAATCAATAGTCGAACAGAATATCAATTATATGAAATCAGTTATAGACAAACCCGATTTTTAAATTAATTTTACTTAAAAATCAGTTACTTGGTAAACAATGTAGATATTTACATATCTGTCATCACTGAAAGCATCCGAAATGAATCACTTCCGCAATCACAAAGGTTATGGCTACTGTTCCAAGCAACGAGTATAAGGTTACTTGCTGACACATTCAGATAATATTTCATTATTATTTTGGCGTTGATATATTAGTAAATCAAAAAAATTTTGATCAGTGTCGCAGTGTAACAATTAATCATCTGCAAGTGTGTCCATGCATTGTTTTCACAGAACTATCTAAAATTGGGGAATTCGACTGAAAAACCGGAGTTTTTAATTGCAAAATACCTTGCTCCTAAAAGTTTGCTTTCCGATCTTGTAATGTAAATAACTATTTTGTTAGCTCAACTGTCAACACTCAACGCCTAATAAATGACGTTTGTTTTGTTTTCCGGGAGTTCTGGAGCGCCACCTGGTGCCAATGGTGATCGCTAATACAACTGAATTAAAATATATTTAAAAAGAACCAAGTAAATAACTCTAAAATTGATAAAATTCTTTAACGAGACGGTAGCACATATCAGGAACTAGAACAGGATCATGCTTATGACGTTTAAGAAATTAGATGTGAGTTTGACAGTCATACATAAACAATAAATATTGGGAACTTGCAAGAGAAGTATGGAGAAGACGTGAACAACATAAATCAGCAGTTAATAATCTATTTAAAACGTGTGAATTACGCCAGGAAAAATATCAGTTTACATAAATTTCCCAATAATTTGGAGCTTATACACTAGAAATTGGTAAACTAATAATAGTGTTGTATTACAATGCTATCGTATTTGATATGTTTGATAAATATTCGCAGGAGAGTAAATTCAACCACACTAGACTAACTAAAATGCCTGTGGGCTTTAAACTTTTAATACCCACCACGTCTCCTCCATTTTTGTTATCCATTTTTATTGACATCGGAACTTCCTGTGCCGCAAATGGAATTACCTAATTTGTTTTATAGTTTTGTAAAATTACAGTGGGTTTATACAGCAAATCAGATAAAATAGGATATAAGATAAGAAAGATAAACATACGTAAATCAACGGGAACGTTTATACACCGACTGAATTAAGATAAAAGTTGAATTTTAACATTTTTAACTTTTATCTTATTTCTTGCATGAAAATTAAAGTTCGCACATGCAGGAAAAATTGTTTCATGCTCTTATCCTAACCTTAATTATTTATTTCTGTGTTTTCTGAGTCATTGTCAAATTAGGCATAATTGTATTGGTTGATTCTTATTCCTTATTTCATTTGTATAAACAGGTCTAATTTTGTCTGATTCCTTATCTTATAAACTGTTTAAATCATAATTATTAGTCATGAAAGTAATTATTTGTAATAAAATGAAATTTCGAAAGTGAAAAAAATTGTAGAATATAACGACAATCAAAAAGAGGTTAGTTCAACCCTTATCACCTTAGAGCAACAAAGTATGTGAAATGTGGTAGAAAAGTCCTACGGTGGGTAAATTATATGAGTGGTAAAATAAATGATTTCTATCCAGAGCCGTTTATACAATAAGGAAAAATATAAATGCTTATTTATTTAACCTCGCTTTAAGTATCCCTATCACTTAGCATTAACTTTCCTCACAAAATCACTTTAGTATCGTTTTCCTCACGTTCACGAACGAAGCTTGACTTGTAGAAAATTTAAATTACAAGTTTGGCTTTCTTTTGGTAATTCTCCTTTTTTTTGTCCACACAGGTTCTCCGATGAATAAAGGAAAATTGGTGGAGCGTTGGAGTGCGAAAAGAGAACATTTTCCAGAAAGTTATTATAGACGAGTAAGAAAAAGTTACATTTTTTTATCCACTCATTCGATAATCATTAACACTTGTATAATGCTCTTGCTTATTAAATTAGTTGATCAGGTAGTTTATCAGGTACAAGAGAAATTTAAAAGGAAAGTTGAAATTGTGTGTGTTTTAACCGAAAGTAACTAGAGTACGGAGGGAGTAGTTTTGTTTTGAGTTTTTATTATTGTAGTTTGTGGTAAGTGTTAATTGTGTTTGTATTTTTGTAGGATTAATGAGACCTCGACAATGTACATCACCGTCGAACCAGTCTAACAGTTCACCAACACCCGTATCACCTCTACTACTGCCAGGAACATCATACAGTAACTACGAAACGATAGAACAAGTCTCGTAGTTTTACAGACTATTCGAGTATTTTTCCTGTGATAACATTGACCTTGATTTTATTTTTAGGATGCGTTTATTAGTTTATTAATGAAATATAAAGACGCGTTATCGTTTTAAATAGTTTAAGTTTTGAAAAATATCCCCCTAAACAAAGTTATTTAAATTTAATGAAACAAAAGTTGTATGTATAACTTTAACTTGCCTATTGTACCTAATGTAATTGTCATATAGAAAAATACGAGGAGAGTGAATATAGAGTATATTTTTTACCCACTGAATTTGTGATAAATTTGCCTTCTTCACGCACCTCTTAATGTAAGTAATTGTTAGTTGATTATTTTGTACATTTTAAAATATCTATGCTGTAATGTTGATTTTATTTTATTAAAATTTTTTGCGTTTCGGCTTTTCCCGTCGATTTGTTTATAATGTATAATGTTCTACATTCCTCGAATGTGAAGAGAAACAAAATACAATGGAAATACATTTTGTATTTTTGTAAATGTTTTTTGAAAGCAATGTAGTTAGCCCCTGCGTCTGCAATACAATCTTATTTTATTATTTGGACTTTTATTTTATAAACTATACCTATAAGACGACTTGTTTTTGAATGCAATAATATGATTAGTATAGAAAATTTTTCAAAATCTTCAAAATAATCTGTTTTTAGAACACAAAATTAGCGTCAAAAGTATATAAAACATTTTTAAACTCGCCATCATGAAAACTTTAAAGATATTATACAAAAGGTAAATTGCGGATTCGGCCATCCACCTTGTGACTCGTCGCATCGAAAGCTCGCTGGATAAAAAAGTCAGCCTTTGGTGTATTTATATGGGGTTGGGATAAAGTATGGAACCAAGTAAATATTTTTTAAACGAAAAGAAGGATATTTATAAAAATTTGCAGGTAAGTGCAATGGAACAAAACGCATCTGATGTACATTTTTTTGATAATAATATACTTCCGGTTTAACCGGAAATGCCATCAACTTCTTTAATTTAAATGGGATACCCTATATATTTTTACAGATTTTGAAAGAGCTTGTTATTTTGAATTCATACATACTGAGTTTAGTGTAAAAAATTTGTAAAAACAAGGAATATAGCACTTTAACCAACCTCCTTTGAGTTTTTTGCATTAAAAGCAAAAAAACTTTTTAGATAAACTAATTGATGTTGTTTGTATGCATAGTAATAAATAAACAAGTAATGTTTAGTACGTCTTTTGTTCTTCAAGTGTCAAATTCTAATTGACGAAAATAAATTGCACAATTTAGAATGGTTCAATTAAGTGAAAAAGAGCGTATTGAAATTTTAATGATGATCGGTTATGGTGATCATGTTAGAACTCATGAAGAAGTGTGTCATATTTTTAATAATTTGCATCCGGAGAGAAATCCTATATCACGCTCAACAGTAACTAAAACATTACAACGTTTTAATACTACTGGGATGGTAAAAAATTTGCTAAAACCTGGCAGACCGCGGACTGCAACGAACGAAACTGTTAAACAAAATATTGCAATCGATTTAGAAGAATCACCTCAAACTTCCACCACAAATTTGGCACTAAACCATGGTATCAGTCGACGTTCTGTAGGATAGGAAAGATATTAAAAAGTGAAAAGTATCATCCGTATAAGGTACAGTTGGTTCAAGAAATGTCATACAATGATTTTGACCGACAGCTGGAATTTTGCGAACGGCTAATGGACATCTGTAATGTCGACAAAAATTTTGCTTCTAGCATAGTTTTTTCCGATGAGGCAACTTTTTGTTTAAATGGAACAGTTAATCGCCATAACTCTAGGTATTGGTCAAATGAGAATCCTCATTGGATTCATGAAGCACATATCCAGTATCCACAGAAGTTAAATGTTTGGATGGGAATTGTCGAAAATATAGGCCCTTTTTTTATCGACGGAAACTTGAATGGTGACAAGTAGTATTTGGATCTACTAATTAATGAAATGATTCCTGCACTTCAACAGAATGGGCAATTACCACAAAATATTTGGTTTCAACTAGATGAAGCACCTCCCCACTATGATAGACGGGTTAGGGATTTTCTGGATGCGAATTTTCCAAATCGATGGATTGGACGTAGAGGATTCATAGACTGGCCTGCTCGTTCTCCGGATCTTAGCCCGTTAGATTTTTTTCTTTGGGGTTATCTAAAATCACGTGTTTATGTTAGACGACCAACAAACTTACAGGAATTGAGACGAAGAATTATTGATGAATGTGAACTAATACGTGGAGAAGTCTTGGAAAGAGTGACTCAAGAATTTGTTAATAGGATGGCATATTGTCAGCAAGTAAACGGCGAGCATTTTGAACATTTGAAGTAATTTTGTTTCTCATTATTCTAAAATAATGAAATGTACATCTATTGTACTACTAACAGTGAGTTATTTTTCGTTTTTACAAATTTGTTTACATTAAACTCAGTATCTATGAATTCAAAATAACAAGCTCTTTCAAAATCTGTAAAAATATATAGGGTGTCCCATTTAAATTAAAGAAGTTGATGGCATTTCCGGTTAAACCGGAAGTATATTATTATCAAAAAAATGTACATCAGATGCGTTTTGTTCCGTTGCACTTACCTGCAAATTTTTATAAATATCGTTCTTTTCGTTTAAAAGATATTTACTTGGTTCCATACTTTATCCCAACCCTGTAGATATCAAAGGTTCATTTGACAAAACTACCTTTTTCAAAATAACCAAAGCCATGCTGATAAGGATGTTTCCCAACGAGAATGGATGAATGAAGAGTAATAAAAATCATTGTGGGAGATTCCACAGGGAGGGATGCTAAATGTCATATAGTGTCCAGCAATCTCATTGGTCCGTTTTGAATTTGCGTGTCAAGTCGAATTGTCACATATGCCATTATTGTCAATTTGTTTTGCATTTAGAGTTATTTTTACAATTTAATAGTGTTTGGATATTACTTTTAAAGCCATTGTTTAAATTAATTTGAGTATATATTATATGGTGAGAGTTTGTGTGATTTGTAAATATAAATATGAAAATAAATCATCAAGGTCGTTTTACAAGTAAATATGCATTAGCGTCTCTTACACTTGTTTAAAAATAACAATAAATTCAAGTTTCTATTTTATAAAATATCTTATGATTCCATGTAAATAATTAATTACTATTACTACTTAAATTCAAGTCTAAAAAATATTTTGTTTCGTTTCAAAATGTATTATAAAGGTATTAATTTCAAACCCCCTAAAAATGATACGACACTGACTGTAGTGTCTGACAGTTTCCCCTCTGATACAAAACAATCACTATTGCTTGCTGTCTCTACGTTAGTATATATGCTCGAAGGCTAACTTACGCTGTCCCAATAAATTGACAGATGATACTCTATAGAAACAGCTGTCATTGAGCTAAAAAAAAATTTAAAAATAAACCGTGGAAATGTATTCAAAAGTTCTTAAATAGTGTTATGTTAAATTTAGGTAAAAAATGATTTTACCATTTCTAATTGTTTCATTTTTACTAGCCATAACAATTGTTAGTGTTATTGAATTCTATACACTGTTTCCGCAAAGTATGGAACAAATTGATTTTTAAACAGACCATTTTTGATTTTAATTTACCGTATTTTAAAATAATATTCTAATATACAGTTTGAATTAGTTTCGTGTAATGACGCCATCATAATTTTTTTTAAATGGAACACTCCCATTTTGTCTCAATTTTCGGATTACTCTAGCTGAGCTGATACCAAAAATGTATAACGTGTTGATACCAATTGGTACAGGGTGGACAAAAATACAATATGTTTGTTTGTGCTCACAAAGTAAAGTGTAACATTGTTTATTAGTTAAATTAAAAGTATTATCAAAAGTACTTATGTCTTATCAATTAAAAAAACATAGTCGACTAGTTTTTTGTGAAACGTCATTATTTGTTTAGTAATTTATTGATGTTCAGTACCTACTACAATATTTTTGGTTGCAGCAAGTCATGTATTTCATCATATTATTCTGTCCGCACGCACACAAAACTATTGTTTTTGTCCACCCTGTACCAATTGGAATCAACATGTGATACATTTCTCCGGAAACGGAGACAAAATGAGGGTGTTCCATTAAAAAAAAAATTACTGTGACGTCACTACTCCAAAGAAAATTCACCCTGTATATTAAAAATTTTTAAATTGCAGTAAATTAAAAATAAAAAGTATTTCAGGATTATTTCTTAAAATGGAGTTTAGCTAAAATGAATTTGGTCCATACTTTACAAACAGAGTGTATACAATGGTATTACATTTATGGTGAACTATTACTGTGGGCTATAGTTTTAATATTTCTCTTATTGCAAATCATTATTGGTATCTTGCATTGTTTGTATAAAAAGCTGAACGCCATTGGTATAGTCCTGAGTGAAATTATAGTTGTGATAGTGATTGTAATAGCTAGGAGTAATAGGATGAGTCGTAGAGTACATGGTTTCCAGATCACATAAACTGTAAAATAAAGAGGTAGGAAATGAATAAAAAATTATAATTTAATTATCTTTATAACAACGCTGATGTGGTACTTCATTTTTTTTAACTTATTCTACAAACATTACTCACTTTCCTACTTTTTTTTTCGATTCTGTCGAGAAAATATTTTTATATAAATTAAAATTGTTGAAGAAACCGGACCTTTTACATACTTTACCTATATGGGAAGTCTCTCAAAATCGCGAACTTTTTCTTTGAATATCTGGCGATTCTAAAAATTTAAGGATCGATAATAAACGGTAGCTTTACTTCTTAAAAAAAATGTGGGAAGAACCTATCGAAAAGTGGTCTCGCGCTGGAACTACCTTAATAAATTCTATTCTTAAAGTTATATTAAATAATATTTGGTACATACCTTGTAACTAGCGCCCTCTTCCAGAGCCAGATATAAAAACCAATTAATGGGATATATTAGCTTCCAAAACATGCGTATAAAAATTACCTATCCTAGAGACGGGGTTTCCTCTTTTTGGAACACCCTGAATGTGTAATATGTTTATTCTTATAATTGGTCCTTGTGAAATTAAAATTTTTAACGAAGTATGTTTATTTATAACATATTATGTGTTTTCTATTTAAAATACAATTTGTAAAAAAAAATAACTCTTTCATTCTATAAACAACTATATTAATAATAGTTATTTTTGTTGGAAAATTAATAAAGTATCAAAAATAGCTTTTTTTATTTATTTATTTCAAAGATTGAAAATCTTAATTATTTTTTTTAATCTAGAACATGGTACAATATATACACCAAACACTGAGGACGGTTACAACACAACAAATAAGGAAAATAAAACTTGTGTACTTTTTCTTTATTCTAACATGATAAAACAACAAAAAATATAAATAAAATTTATGTATAACTACAGAAAATATGAGTTACAATACATAAAATTCTTTATATATAGGCTTCGATCTATTTACAAATATTGTTGCAAAAATATAAACTCTCTGTATAAACTGTGGCACTATTAACATCAAATCTACTCAAGATCAGTGCGAAATACCTTAAATATATATATACAAAAACACTTAGTTGCTTCATTTAATAAAAATATAATTTTTTCTGACTCCATTGACGACAATTTGTTGTAAACATAATAGTATATTATTATTCTGTAGCAAGGTTAGAATGAAAATTCGATGCGAGTGGAATTTTCATTCTAGCCTTAAGATTTTTATATTTGGAAATATTTACATTATGTTTTACGTTTTTCGTTGCTTTTAATATTGAATATATTTTCCACATTATTGAACATTTCCATTTTTCCGATAATTTACCAAAAAACGCAATTTAATTTGCATAGGGACAGAGGTGTTGCAGAATATTTTTTTCAGTAATCAAACTTGATTTTAGAATTGGTAAATTTTGTGATGATCGTGGAGAAAATAAGTACTTACGCATTATAGATGTAATATGTTTAGACTTTATAGCATTAAACTGTATTTTAATATCTTCAAAACATTACAATAAGTACGTGTGCGGTGAAGGTTTACCAAACAAATAATTTCGAATGAAAGAAAATTAAATAAGATAATAATAAATAATCTTCGTTTTTCAGAGAAATAAAACAAAACGGGAATACCAAAGAGCATGGTGTCAACGTTAATATTCAAGTTTTCAGTTCTGCCGGCAGTCCCGTTGTTTTTTTCCTATGTTTACAAGAAAATTTCGTCAATAGCACAAGAAAAAAATATAATTTTTTTTCAAACGAAACACCCTAATAAACACATATTCATCAGTTTTGTTGATATATAATAACTCGTTCAAATTTTATATGTTTTAATATATCATTTTCTCGATTTTAGATAGATGTACCACCAAATTTAATAAAGATACAAGATTATTCTTAAAAACGTTCATAATTAAAACAAACCAGATCCACTTAGCCAGATAACAAAGATTTAGAGGATGAAAAAAGGACAGAAACTCTTTTATAGGACTGGAGTATCAATTTGTTTTTCTGTATTCAATTTTTTTTTCTATCTAACCGCTTTGTGTCATCCTTAATACATTCTTTTCTTTCTTTCCCACTGTCCAGATTTCCATGCTGAGATGTTCTATTTGTTAGAGGTTAATATGAGCGTATTTTTGAATTTCTTGACATCTATTTTTAAATTAAACATTTCAAATACATTTACTGTGATTCTCAACGTTTAACTGATTTCTTTGTTATATTTTGCCAACATGACAATATCCTCCGAAGCGAATATTACTGCCACTGATCTCAATTCAATTTGCTCTAACTTTGGATCTGTTTATGCAATTTTCAAATAATAGAGACAATAGGAAACTTTTGCTATCGTTTTCGACTCTTTAATATCGATTTCTGTATATCCCATAGGTGTCCTTGATTACTAGAAATCCAGTTTTCTTTATTTGAATTTATAGTAAGTTTAGTCAATCCCCTGTAACTAACCATATAGTATCTTTTTGTGAATAGGCACAAAAATAAACGGGCCGCTTTGTTATATCAAGTTTCCTACTTTACAGAAAACAAATATAAAATATTGAAAATTAACAAAACAAAAATATTAAAGTTTACAGGAAATAAGTAAAAATTGTATAATTATTTAAACCTTCAATTAACAAACTGGTACAACCTTTACCATTATGTATATAGCAGCGGCAGAAAATAATTCAAAGTTTTTCGGTCGTTATTTAAATTAACATTAATTACTAAATACCTCAAACTATTCTTGATTTTTAAAATATAAATTTCCAGTTTACTCTCAATTTAAAAGGATTTTTAAACATTTACAGCCAAAAGAAAAATGCTAACAAATATTCTAGAAGGTTATATGACATTGTTGATATGCAAAAAAGGATTCCTACGGTTTAAGCAATCAAGTTATTTTTTTCTTACCAGTAAAGACTCTAATGAAGTGATTTAAGTACTTTTGTAGAAAATAATCAGAAACTGATTGATTCGTATAGCGGTTAAAACAATTCTTTTACGTTTTTATCAATATTAACTGATCTTAAATTTAAAGAAGTTAAAAATTAATACATCCATTCGGATAACAAATCAGTTTTAACATAAATAATTCCAGTTTACAGATGGTTGATTAATGGATGCCAGTGGAATTTTTTTCTGGGCCCTTAGATAACCAACCAAATCACCAGGTTTAAAGATTTGTGTATGTTGCGGTCGTCAGACACAAGGTGACATCTCTCTAATTATGTAATATTGTAGTAGAGAGAGACACAGCATCGCCTTTAGGTCTGTTGTGGGACACGGCGTAGTTAGTACTAGACTAAATAGCCGCAAAATTTCTGCACATGCCTTGATTGTTAAATCAAAATTAAAACCATACAAGTGAAGCATTTTATGTGACCATAGGCTTGATAATTGTTTGGCATGACCAGAAGATCATTGTCAGTTTCAAGCCCCAAATATTCCCAAATGTCCTGCGGCAAGTTCAGCAAGACTTTGGTAAGGCTTTGGATACGATTTTTCCCAAAGATTGTTTCACGCTAGCTTTTGATCCAGGATCACACCTAGATATTTTACCTTCTTGGAAAATTTTAGTTAGATAATAGTTGGGGTGATCAGAGAATATCTGCATCTCCTGGTGAACAGAATCAAAATTGTTTTACCTGGGCTAAGTTTGAAATAACTTCATCATGATGCTTTAATAGAAGGGCATCGGAGAGGCGATAGCAATCCTCCTTGAGGACATTATTTTACTGCAGTCACAGTCACCGATTCTTCGTAGTTCCGATTCTTAAATTAATTTTCGCTCGCCGTCTCATTACCCACTTCCATTCCCCCAACCTCAAGAATCTCGTTTGCATTCTGCTTACGGTCGCTTCCGCCAATGTAGAAAAGTTAGTTATTATTGTCGAGGTCCATTAAAGACCAAGAAGCGAAGCTTCGAGATCTATAATGGATACAAGATAATAATACAATTTTCTACTGTGGCTCATATAGCATTTTTTTCACTACTGGCATTCTATTTTTTTTAATATTGGTTTTTAAAACTAATAAACATTTTGGACGGGTTACTAGTCACATGACGGTACAAATAATAACATATCTAATAATTTTTATTTAGGATTTATAACAAGTATTGTGTAAAACTCGAAATGAAAATGCATGCAAAGTCAATGAGGGAGTTCGTTAGCACTACCACTACAAAATTTTCAGGTCAAAAATGAGGGTCTGTTTTCTAGGCCGTTTTGTTCACATGTGTGATATAGAATTACTATATTTTTACATTTGAAGTAATTTAAGCTATTCCCGAGTACATACTTTTGCAAAATAAAGATTTTTAATTAATTTTGGGGGAAAAAATGCCATTAGCAGTTATTTTAGGTATATCTAGTTGAGTGTTTCTAGCCACCATTTACATTCGTAAAAATTGAGAGTTAAAGTTAATTCTTATTGGTCGCTTTACTAAGAAATTTCTGTTTGCACCAATAATAGCGACAGATGTAAAAAAATGCGTTGACATTTTTTGCAAACATTAAGTTTCAGTTTTTGTTGTCAGTTATTATTTAGATTCATTTATTTGTGTGCATCTTGATTTTTTCTTTGTTTATATTTGTTTTTTTGAGAAACTGTTATTAGTTTGTGTTGATTTTTGTGATTTATATGTTCGGACCCTATTTTTTTTACTGTTGTTTTGCCTGGTATTAAATAGATAGAGACTGGAAATTATTTTATAATCATGGCTGATGATTGAACAGTGTATAACAACTACTGTGAAGCCATTTAAAAGGGGAAGTCAATATGTTAATAGTGACCATATTACTGAAGTATTTGACTCAATCCAGAGTAATTTTTACTTAGCAATCTAATTCAAGCATCCTTTAAAAAGACTGTTCAATATAATGTTGAAGTTTCATTAAATAAAATATCAGGAGCTGTAATTAAAGGTACATATGAGTGCAAACAGTCTTCACTGGGAAAGTGTAGGTAGTCATGTTGCTGCTTTTTTACTGTTTTTAAGCAAATACATTGATGAATGTGGCAATACACCGGTAGCTTCAAATAAACCAAGGCAATGGGGTAATGGTGCCAAGGTTAGAAACCCTGGGGCTGTTGCATCCTCAGAGTATCCTTTTAAAAGGTATTAAAAAAATAACTATGTGTATAGAAGTACTACAAAGTAGATTTTTTTCAGATACAAGATGTCAGAACGTACCACCTTCGATCCAAGACCAAATAATTATGAAAGGATGCCAGATTACAATAATTGTGTAAGAGACTTGCAAGAAAGTGAAACAAATACAATGTTTGAGGCACTTTTTGGGATCAAATATGAAGATTTTGAATATGAGGGGGTCAGTGGAAAAGTGGTACAAGTGCCATTTTTTTAACATGCCCATAACTGTCGCTACTCGTGTAAAAATATATCAGAAGCTGATGCTCGTGTAAGTTTTAACAGTTTCTGGGAACTTGCTGACTGGAATCGGCAAACGGCGTACATTGCATCCCGTATAAAAATAAGACAACCTTTTCGTGTCAGAAATAACGCCATATCTCATAAATCGAAATCAATTTTAATTAGCTTAACAAACCAACGAGTTTGTAAAGATTTCTTTTTAACAACTCTACAAATTAGCAATGGCAGATATTCCCGAGTAGCTAACAGAAAATCGTGTTTTGGTTTTGTTTCATTAGATAAAAGAGGTAAGGGTAATAATCCGAATAAGATACAAGACGTTGATTTAAATGGTGTTCGAGAACATATTAACAAATTTTAAAGTATAAAAGCCACTATGCTCGTAAAGATAACCCTAACAAATCGTACCTACCATCCCATTTAACAATAAGGAAAATGTATAAAAGCTATGTGGAAGAATGTGCTGAAACACAACGTTTGCCTGTAAAAGAATGGTGTTATCACGACGTATTTAATAGAGAATTTAATTTATCATTTCACCAACCATTAACAGATACTTGCAGTAAATGTGATAAATTCAAGATTCAGTTACAAGCATGCGAATCTGAGGACATAAAAAAAAACTTTAGAACATGAACAGTCATTACATTTACGGAGAGCAGAAAAGGGTGTCTCTGAGAAAAAAAAGCTAAAGAGATGGCACGTGCATCAGAAGATACCGTCGCTATATGTTTCGATCTTCAAAAAACATCTACCCCCTGCTTGACAACAAACAAGGTTTATTATTTACGAACATTGTGGACTTACAACTTTGCAGTTTACAATTTGGGTACCAATAAAGCAAATATGTATATCTGGCACGAAACTATTGGTTTTCGCGGAACTTCAGAAGTAGCATCGTGTTTGCTAAAATTTGTACAAGGGTTACCGATGAATATTAAAAAAATTGAGGCATTTAGTGACTCATGTGGGGGTCAAAATAAACACTATAAAATGTTTCAGTTATGAATGACTATTGTAACTAACACACATATAGAGGTTGTAGATCATAAGTATTTAGAGCCCGGCCACACGTACATGGAGTGCGATGAAGATTTTGTCATTATAGAGAAACATAAACGCCAACTCCCTTATGTATTCATTCCCAGTGAATGGACAACTGCAATAACACAGAGTTGTAAAAAATTTACAGTCTGTGAAATAAAAAGAGACGACTTGGTGAGATTGAAGGAATTGGAAAATCCATCAAACTAGATAATAACAAAAATCCGTTTAGATGGAGACCAATAAAGTGGATTAGAGTAGTAAAAGAAAATCCATTTGAAATGCAGTTCAAGCATACCCTCAATGAAGACCTTCCATTTGAGACAGCTGACTGGAGAATAAAGAAAGTAGGAAGACCATCTAGTAAACTAATACTGAAGCCATATAACACGCCTTGCAACATAAAGTATGCAAAATATAAGGATCTGATGACACTGCTAGATTACATACCCCCTGTATATTATGATTTTTACCGGGAACTGCCTCATGATAATGCACCGAAAAAAACGAAGGTACCTAAAGGAAAAAAGAGCAATAAAACAGTTGGAGACACGTCTATACCTGGAACATCCTTGACCACGTCTGCCAATGAACAGCCTGAAGATGACACTGAAGAACAGTTTGATCAGACTATGAAGACAACTACTAACATTCATAAAACTTATTCAAGTTAATTTTATTGTTTTTAAATGAATAAAGTTCGTTTTCAATTTATTTTGTTTTTATTATCCTCTTGCAAAATCACTTGTACCACTTTTACTTTTTTGTTTTCAATTGTTAAAATGGTATAAGTTAGAAAATGTTTTTCCTAATACTTAATGAATTAATTTTTTTTACTGGACTACAATGATAGTTTACGAACAAACAAAATAAATACAGAAACGCGTTCGTTTGCTCGTTGCTAGTGATCGTTATTTTTTTAATAGGGGAGGGTGGGGTAAGAGTGACATGGCGGGTAAGAGTGTCATGCATTCAAATCTGGCGCATTTTGTATTTACCCGCCGTAGTCAAGTGTCACTTCCGTCAGGAATGCGCCCACAGTCTGTGCTGAGAATTTAGCGTCGGTAGTGACAGAGTGAAGAAAATTATCCAGGTTTTGTGTTTTCAATCTCGAATTTTATAAATATTCCCTATTTTTGACGACCCATATATGTAAGTATGACCATAGTTATTATTTTCATTTGATTGTAGGCTCAAAAGCGTGCATAGTTGTTCGTATTTTCAACGTTTGAAAGATAGATTAAGAATGTGTTGTGTAGATTGTAACACTTTTCAGATGCAATGCGTTCGGGGGTAAGAGTGGCATGTTCATAGCGGGGTAAGAATGACATATGGCACTCTTACCCCACACTTGCTATCGCTCATCACACTAACCAATTTGTGTTCTTCTTCGTTATTCAGGAAGAAAAATGCCGCGGAATTACATCAGAAAGAGTGATCGAGCTTCCTATTCTGAGGAAACATTACAAAGAGCTCTTTCTGAAATACGTGATGGGAAAAGTAAGGCATCTGTAGCCAAAGTATACAACATCCCAAGATCCACATTAATCAAGAGATTGAAAAATAATGCTACTCCTTTGAACTTGGGACGATTTTCCCCAACTTTCACCCCAGACCAAGAAAAAGAGTTATGTGAATATATAATTAAAATGGATCGATTATTTCATGGTCTCAATATACGAACTCTCAGAAAATTGGCGTATGATTTTGCAGAAGTGAACAATATCAGTCATCGATTTAACCGAGAGAAGAAATTGGCAGGAAGGGACTGGATAGATGGATTTTTCCGTCGAAATCAACAGCTATCTTTACGGAAGCCAGAAGCCACGAGTCTCAACAGAATATTAGGTTTCAACAAAAAAAAAGTAGAAGAATTTTATTCGAATTTACAGTGTCTTCTCCAAAAATATAAATTCGGAAGCTCTAGAATCTACAATATGGATGAGAGTGGAATCACCAATGTTCACACACCAGAAAGAGTCATTAGTGAAAAAGGAAAAAAGCAAGTCGGACGGCTCACTTCAGCTGAACGGGGTACAACTACGACAATAGTTTGTGCAATGAGCGCAGCAGGAGAATATATCCCCCCTATGATTATATTCGCAAGAAAAAGAAAAAACGATCAACTGATGAGAGGGGCTCCAGTTAATTCAGTTTCACACCTTACTCAATCTGGATGGATGGATCAAGAGGGATTTATTATGTATTTGCATCATTTCGCTACTTACTCACACTGTAGTCCTGAAAACCCTGTTTTGCTCATCCTAGATGGCCATGCCAGCCACAAAACTTTATCAGCTATATTAAAGGCGAGAGAGTTGGGAATACAATTGCTCACAATTCCTCCCCACACAAGCCACAGGTTGCAACCTCTAGATCGCACCTTTTTTGGGCCACTGAAAATATTTTATAATCAGGAGTGCTCAAAATTCATGACAAATAATCCTGGAAAACGAATTAGTGTGTATGATATCGCAGAGCTCTTCAACAAGAGTTACCTAAAGGCCGCAACTATGAACAACGCCATCAAAGGTTTTCAAACGACTGGCATATGGCCTTTTAATAATGAATTATTCACCGAAGTTGACTATGTGAATGTTTATGATAAGGATAAAGAAAATAACATTAATTCAGAAAATACCATTGAAATTCATCTGCCAGATAGCGAGCAACCACGGGAGACCACGCCACCTCCAGGAGATGAAAATCCATTGGAGCGCTATCTGAATACACCGCCACGAAACAACCAAAAACCACAAGAAGAGATTCCTAGCAGCTGCTCTACAAAAGCTCCAAGATTAACTAGAGTGGAGGAAATTTCTCCGTTGCCAATTGCAACGCGTTCTGGACAGGAGAAGGGACGTAGAGTTCAGAAATCTTATATATTAACGAGCACTCCCTATAAAGATGCTCTGGAAAGTCAACAGAATATTGACGGAAAAAAGAGGAAAGCAGCAAGTAAAAAACTGGACAGAGACAATGGTACAAAGTCTATTACCAAATCGATTGGTACCAAACCATCTGTTTCCAGCTCGAAGCCAACAAAAAAGGCGAAAAAATCAAAAAAATATAAACGAACTGCATCATCATCATCAAGTTCAAACATGTCTGATGAAATGAGCATCAGGGATTCTTCCCCGGACGGGGATATTTCCATACATTTTTGCTTAATATGCAAAGAACAATTGGCAGAACCTCCTGATCAAGAGATGATTATATGCGCCGTATGCAAAAATTGGGCACATGAGGATTGCACAGATTTCGAGCCAAGGAAAAAAAATACATATGTGATTTTTGTCGGACATAATTTGTTGTTACTCTTACCCCAATATGTAGGGGTAAGAGTGACAGTTGCTAGTAAGAAGAAAATTTTTGTTTATAAAAGTTTGAAGTTAGAAAGTTTGTGTTTTAAGTTACATTTATGTACTATTATAGTGTACCCATCATATTTTGTATCCCAACAGCTGGTTGAGTTTTCTATTAAAATTTTACTATAATTTTAGTCTTAACGTGTCACTCTTACCCCACTCTCCCCTATTAAAATGTTTGTTGTTGAATTATTGAAAAGAACAGTTCTTTTACTTATACCACTTTTCCACTGACCCCCTCATATGATCAAAATGAAATTAAAGTGATCACCTTACAATCAAAAATGTATTTAAAAAATTTAACAAAATTGTTAGATACATTTTCAACCAGAGATGTATTTGAAATACTTGACACCAAACAGCAGTCCGAGACATGGCTTCAATGGCGTACTCATTGTTTAACGTCTTCAAACATTAAAATTGTTTGTAGCATCCAATCTGCTATGGCAAAAAAAATTCTTACAAAAAAATTTATGGAGATGTACTATTCCAGTTTTGACAGCTGCCATGAAGTATGGGAAGCAGAAAGAATCAGTTGCGAGAAGAGATTATGAAAATATTTAATGGGGAATAAAGTAGTGCAGCTTGGTTTAGTTGTGAACAAAAACTATCCTTACTATGCATCTAGTGTTGATGGTATAGTACAAGTCATATAGTTGAGATAAAATGCCCAAAAATTTTGGAAAATTGTAAGAATTTAAACCTTTGAATTGGACAGCCCATGAACCGGACACTGCAGTTTTCTACTACACCCAACAGTAATTAGGCATCGTCTACGTAAGTCTCATATCCGCAAAATCAAGCGACCCCTCGTGGACAACGGTCGAAACTGTGGCCTGACTCACGTTGACAAGGCGTACATTGAAAAATACGTTGCCGGTAAAGTAAATATTTGGGTGATTGTGCGAAGTAAATAACTACGATTCTAGTGACAAATATCGGCCGATTTTTTTATAGAAATATTAGGTGATTATCCCTCAACAGACAGGTATGTAAAATAATTGATATAACGATACGTAGAAATAATATTTTGAGGTTATATTGAAAAACCACATATCCCATGAACCGGACACCTCGTCGCCTAAGAACTGGACGTCCAATTCATGGGCTTCAATGTGTCCGATTCAAGGGAAATGTAAAAGTATGATATGTCACTTAATATTTACCATGGAAAATGCTGTATATTTTCTCCATTTCGGTACTCCGAATTTATTTTATTGATTTTCCTCAAATGATATGACGATATTTTTACATAAAGATGAATTTTCAAATAGAAAGTAATATATTACTCGCCTATTATTTTTTTTTATTTTTATAGAAGCTTAGGTAACTTTTAATTTATTTTTTGTATAGGTTGTTTTATATGATGGCCAAGAGAGTTAGAAAGTCTGATGAAGAAATTCAAGATGCTGTGGAGGCTGTAATAAATCAAAATCTTTCGATAAGAAGCGTTGCCAAGAGCACAGGTATATCGAAATCTTTATTGGCCGATTTGGTAAAGAAACATAAGAACTCTCCAGAAGGCAATTTTAAATATATAAGGAATATTGGAAATAGAAAAACGTTTACGGAAGACCAGGAAAAGTTGTTAGTTTCCTACCTTAGAACAACCTCCAAAATGTGTCGTGGTTTGACAACAACGCAGACCAAAAATTTGGCTTACCAATTTGCTGTTGCCAATAAAGTAAATACACCAGCAGAATGGAACAAGAATAATAAAGCAGGCATACATCGGCTTCATGGATTTATGAGTCGCTACAAAGAACTGTCACTACGTCAACCCGAAAGCACATCATTAAGCAGAACTTCCAGTTTCAATAAAACGAATACCGCAACTTTTTATTCAAATTTGGAAAAATTGTACCAGAAAAACAATTTTGCACCAAACATGATATGGAACCTCGACGAAACAGGGTGCATGACTGTTACAAAGCCACCAAAGGTAATAGCTGTACGAGGAACGAAACAAGTAGGCCAAGTTGCTTCAGCAGAAAGAGGAACTCTGACAACCGCTCTTTTTTTTATTAGTGCTTCGGGGGGGACCATTCCGCCTGTATTCATATTTCCACGAGTTTATTTTAAGGATAACATGCTCAAGGGAGCTCCTGTTGGTGCCAAAGGTATGCAAATCCATCTGGTTGGATGACCGAAGAAATATTTGTTGAATCCCTGAAACATTTTGTGAATCATGTTCAACCAACCGCTGATAAAAAAGCATTAATTATCATGGACAATCATTCAACTCATGTAAATCTGCAAGTTGTTGATTTTGCTAGAGAAAACAACATAATTATTTTAACGTTGCCTCCGCATTGCAGCCACCGAATGCAACCTCTAGATGTGGCAGTTTATGGCCCGTTTAAGGCAAGGTAATATTATTAGCAATTAGTTTTTATTGATACCAGACCTGATCCTACATCTGTGATGAACCAGGATACTACACTAGTCGTCTCAGAATCGAAAGGCGACCTACCACAGAACGATAATATTTTAGATCAGCCATCGACTTCTGCCGATCCAACCCGACCTTCTACAAGCGGTATTGTAAAGAGAAATACCACGGAGGAAGGACGAGAAGAGTTAAGAATAGTCTCTCCCGAAATGTTAAGACCATATCCTACAGCACCTTAAAGAAAAAAAATTAGAACGGGTGGTCGAAAAAAAGGAAAATGCTCTATTATTACCGACACACCTGAGAAAGATGAGCTAATGAAAGCGGAAGAAGAAAGACATAATAAAAGTAAGAAGAAAAGTGTCAAGGCTAAAAAAGTTAAGAAAGTTGAACAAAAACATGTCTCTAGTGGCTCAGATACAGACGGTCACATCTCCCTCCACGATGAATCTCCACCTCCACGGAATCTTAAAGAATATTTGAGTCAACTAGATCAAGAATATGATTCTTCAAATGGAGAAGAGAAAGAAGATTCTAAGGAAGATAATTCTACATGCGTAGCTTGTGGTAAAGAATATCGACTGAGTAACGAAGAATTTATTCAGTGTCGTTTGTGTGATAAATGGGCCCACGAATCTTGTGGCATAGTTGGACACTTAAATTTTTTCTGCAAAAACTGTTTTTGAATTATTATTTATTTTTGTTTTAATTGTTTTCATGAGTTTTGTACTACTGTCCACTTCATGGACATAGCTGTCCATAACAAGGGCAACATCCCATGAAATGGACATTTTACATAATAAACTTATAATTATTTTTCGATATGATTACCACTTTTTTCTTCAGCTTTTTATGAAAAAGTGAATCCACAAACCTTATGCTCATATTATGATCGAACAGTTTCAACCATTTTCCTTTTAAACAATATTTCAGAGCAAAAAAAATAAAATTGTCCGATTCAAGGAAACTCTACCCTAATAAAATCAAAATTAAAGATAAACAGCCCTATTTGTATCAAATACTTACATCATTAATAATTTTTGATGTAGATGTTAATTAATAAAAATAACTATTTGGAGGTAGTAAATGAAATAAACAGTAAAGTTTCACATTTTTACAAAAGTGCCACGACTCTAAACCAGTGAAATATTTTAATGATTTATTGCATTTTAAAACTGTATATGCAAATATATTTGTAATATTTGAACTATGTGATTGTTTTTTTTTTAATGAAATATAATTATGATCAACATGTTCACTTATTTTCTCATTTTCCTTTGTGTTTTCATACTCAACATCAAAATCTGGTACATTATCAGGGCATGTGTTTCCATATTGCTCGCAGTAATTTCAATTTCATTACAAAATTCCTATAAGACAGAAGTTGCCTCTGAAGAGTAAGGTAAATGTTCAGATTCTTCCGAAAATTGTCCTACAAAATGTTTGCTACATACCCATAGGTATTTTATATTTTGCGGTAAGAGGTTCTTGTTCCCAGTTAACTCAATCCATTTCAAACTTGATTTTTTTATTTTTCAAATATCTTGAATCGCTCTTGCAATTTTTGTAGGAACAACGACGCATTATAGTAGTTAGATAATGCAATCCAATAAACTAAATGTCTGTCTATACTTAACACTAAGAGAACTAACTTTAACTGTCAATTTTTACTAATTTAAATAGTGGCTAGAAAAAAAAGGATGTACTCGGGAATAGCTTAAAAGTCTTTCGTGAGAGACTACACTACACGATACGTGTTGTAGCATAGCGTGGCGTGTTGTCTATATGCACGGCGAGCGTCAGGTGTCGACACAACACATCGCGTTGCGTTTTAATAGTATGTTTCGACCTTAAATTACTTCAAATGTAAAAATATAGTAATTCTATATCACACAAGTGAACAAAACGGCCTAGAAAACAGACCCTCATTTTTTTCTGAAAATTTTGTAGTGGTAGTGCTAACGAACTCCCTCATTGATTTTCATTTTTGAGTAGGTAGGTGGATATGTCTTATAAATATTTTTTTCATTAGTAGCTGGAGAAACTAACTTTATTGTTTTTTGTTGTTCATTAAGTTGTTCATTATTAACCAAGGTAGAAAAATACAGTCTACTTGATGAGACCTATGGAGGGTAGAAAGAAGGGGAAACAACTCAATGTATTAAAGAGTGTTCATCGAAAGGAATCAAATTGGTGGCGCCAGAGTAGCAAGAGTAAGTATCACAGGATGTTACAAATACAAGAAAAGAATAATTTGTCCTGTGATCGGCTATGTCAAAATGAATTGATACAGCCTTACTAATAAACGGAGTATAAATATTTATACCGAGAATAAATTCGGAATAGGCAAAATGTCTACCAATAAATATGGAATAACTTATACTCGGCATAAAATCTCGGTATAAAGTTATACCTACCCTAAGCCTTGTTTAAGTGTAGTATAACCTAAAAAATATGTTTGCGATAATAGGTGTAGAAGCTGTTGAGGAGTTTATTAATTTAATATGGACATAGATATGGAAAATACAAGAAAAAGAAAAGCTTTTAAAGAAAGTATAGACCCATTTACAATATACTCTAACAGAGATTTTTAATTTATGTTTTGCTAGAAATAAGTAAAAAGTGATCAGTTAAAGACATTTTTATAATAAAACCAGCAAGGTAAGGTAAATTTCGACCAATTCCACAAAGAGCTTTTCTCAAACAAAATTTTATAAATTATAAACCAAAAAAATCTTAAAAAACCCATAATCGCTTGTGGTGTACTGGTTTATGCACTCGTCTTTCACGCAGGTGCTGCGGGTTCGATTCCCGGCGACAGCAACTTTTTTATTTTTTTTATTAGTCATACTGTCATACATCATTTAATTTGACACTGTTCCATGTATTTGTGTCGACTTTTGCTACATTGCCAAATCTTTATTTTAGAATAAAGAGGGAATAGTTATACCGAATTTATTCCGAGTTTATTTGTGAACAATTTATACCAAGCTTATACTTAGAATAACTATTCTAAGTTTAAATAAGGAATAACCTAAGAATAAGAGATTTTTATTAGTAACAGTGTTAGAGTATAGAGGGTTATTGACTTCACGTTGTCTTTTAACCCTTCTGCTACTCTCACGCCATCTACTATTTGCTGCTTCCGCTAGACAATTTTTCGACATTATTCCTATACAAGTTGGTCCTCCTTCATTGTACCCTCCAAAATAAGAACTAAATCTTATCAATCTATTTGACAGAATGTAAGGTTAACTGACGCAACGAGAAAATGGAAAAATAATTTTCCTTACTTTAATTTAATAATCATATCCACTTACCTATTCCAAAAATAACAACATTTGACTTATCCATGCATTTTCATAGTGATTTTTACAACACAATACTTATTATCAGATCAAAATAAAAATTATTATTAGATATGTTTTTGATTATGCACAACTGACATGTGAAACGGAAGTCACTGGTGACACGTCCAAAATGTTTAATAGTTTTAAAAATTAATATTTAAAAAAAATAAAATGCCATTAGTGAAAAAAATGCTATATGAGCCACGGTATAAAATGTATTGTCTCGGATCCATTAAAACCTTTAATGGACCTCCACAATAATAACTCATTTTTCTACCTTGGCGCATAATTACTATTTTCATTTTGTCTATACATCAGTTAACTTCACATTCTGTCAAATGGATTTGTATTTTTATACCTTGGTTAATAATGAACAACTTTACTACCTCAACAAAAGCAAATAATGTTAGGTTCTACAACTGGCAGTGAAAAACATTTTTTAGACCCCTATAAGCTCTTAATATATTAGTATTAAACCATAACGACGATTTATTTCCCAATTAAATAACATGGGGGAATAAATGTTAATATAAATAATGATGAATTTTCGGTCAAAATACAAATAAAATTAAAAAGTTATTTTGAGTTGAACGTTGACCTTGAAAAACTTGAAAGCGAGTGAATTTATCGAAAAAAAATATTAAAAAACTTTTTGTAGAGCGTTAAATTTACTGCAAAATAATGACTTGCCACAGCTTTAGATGGAATGATTAAAGAAAAAGAAAATTAATCGCAAAAACCCTATGTTATTTAAACGAGAAATAACGGATACCCTAATGTAGATGTCATCATTGGCATAAGTGTATCTGTCCAGTGAACTAATAAAAATACCATTAAAAAATTTCTGGTAAAATAGAAAAATATCGTCCTAGTAATTTTAGATGAAATTAATTGGAATTAAATAAACAAAATCTTAATTTACAAGTTTTGCTTGGTTTGTTCCAATGTTAAAAGTTTTCAAACTAATCAATATTTACGTAAATTTACTGTTGGATTTTCTCATTTGAAAATCGCCGCTGTCATATAATTTCAACCAAGAATTTCCCAACATAAAAAATATTCTAAATCAATATTTAAGTAAATTTACTGTTGGATTTTCTCATTTGAAAATCGCTGCTGCCATATAATTTCAACCAAGAATTTCCCAACTTAAAAAAATATTCTAAAATCCCCGTATTTGAAGCCAAAACGAATTTTTCTCAGCTCTTATTTGAAAACGAAAAAAGGTAACTTTTGAGCATCTAATCGACAACCGACAACCGGGCAGTATTCTTCAGAGCATAAGACAATTTCTTAAACAACCGAACTAAAACGATCTCTTGTTATTAATTGCAATTTTACCCGTAGAAAACAATTTTGCTCGTTACAAGCACCCTGTACTAACATAAAAATTACAACTAAAATTATTTACACCCGATTTGATTCGGCGACAGATACATATCGACTAGTAACTCTTTTTCTTGTTAAATTTTGAAATAACCAAAGTTAAGAGGATAGTTCTAGTCGATACTGTGAATCCGCAAGATATGTTCAATGAAAATTCTGTTACCAGCTCTTCGCTCCCATTAATTTTACCGCTTCTTCGTAGGTTAACCAAAAAGTTAACGACCATGGGGCCATGCGCATCCATATCGGAATGAAACCTTTGTATAAAGCACCCATCCCTTCTTGTCTTACTGTTTTCATTAAGCAGTCTATAGATGACGAATACAATACACCTCTAAAACACAGAAAAAACATTAATATAAAGGAATATACTACGAAGAAATTAGATCGAAATAGTAGTACTGGAAATGAAGCTCAAAAAAGGTAAAACCTCGCAATTCTTTGATGCTGCATAGAGTTATTTTAATTGTTAACAGAAGGAAGGGGGAAAGCCCAAGGATCATAATCTATATCTATTTTAACCACAGGAATAGATTGAAAAAGTGATTCTAAGCAAAAAATGTTCTGTAAATACATATTTCTTTTAAAACTAATATTTTTCAAATTCGTTTTTTTGCGAATAATGAATATTTCCTTTATTTTTAATGATGGGGTGTTCTTCATAAACGATTTTGTAGGGTTATAGAAGTTATATAATGAGGGTGAGTTTAAGGGCTCAAAAAATGTGGTGCTCATTCGTAAATAAATGTTTTAAATAGCTATATCTCGCCAAATATTCACTGTACAGAAAATCTACAGGGAAAGATTTTAGTCATCAAAAAAAGCTACTCTTTCATTTTTTTCGCATTTTCAGTATTTTCGGAGATATATTGAAAAAAAGTGCGATAAATATAAAATTGTAAAAATCGTTTTTATTTTAAACTCTAATTGTTCTAAAATTACGCAATTTAGATTGATCAAACTTCTTGGAGGTTGTAACAACAAATGTATAAACAGAATTGCAGAAGGGTGAAGATCAATTTTAATTAGGGGGGTGGGTTAAGTTGTTTTCATCGATTTTTTCTTATAAAAAATTATATACTACCCTTTTTTATCATAACTCACTCAATTTTTATGCTAAAGTCTTTTTTTAAAGAAAGGTCTGATTATGTTCTTTACAGAAGAGTTTTCCTCGAAAATTGTAGCGGTTTCTCGATATTTGAATCTATCAAATTTTTCATTTGAAAAAATGCTAATCATTAACACGCCGTATTTCGGTTCGTATTGGTCGTAGAAACATTATATAAAGAAATTTGTTTGACTTTTTTTAAAAACCATAATTTTTCTCAACTGTTTTTTTCTTTTTCTTTCGCAAATAACTTAGAAAATATTTGTTTTACAAAAAAAATGTATAGAATATTTATTACTTTTAATCAAGCCCCAAAGCATTTGGCACCCTCCGGTTTCATAGATTTTGGTCCTTGGGCTATCACCTACCTTGTGTTAAAATTTCACATGAATGACTAATGAATTGCGAGGTGAAATGCTTCATTTCTTAAATTATAGACCATTTCACCGCTTTTTATATTAAATTCAAGGTATTGACGTAAATAAACAAAAGCCCGTGATATTCCAGTTTTTACGTGACAAAAACAGTTCGTATATTCTTATCAGTTGGGCTAACAGATACGTAATTAGTTTTTCCTACGACCACATATGAAAGTGCTAGTTTGCACACTTATTTGTACTTAAGAATACACGTATTGAAAAGTGCAATAAATGTCAAATTAATACTATTATAAATATAAATGTATGAGTTGTATTATCTATGCAACCAAAAATACACTTACCTAGGTACCTATAAGTGCAATAGGGGTGATTGGCGCATACACCAGGAGTAAAACGTAAATGAAAATGTTTAAAATAGGTACTTTACTAACAGATAACATTTCTCAAGTTCCAATTAATTTCACCAACTGACCATTTTACTTTTAATTTTTATAGATCCCACAAAAAAAATTAATATGTCATTTAGCTAATAAAGAATTTTGATGTGAATCCCTGAGAAAGGTGGTTATTTGATTTTAATTAATTATATTTTCATGCAATATCTAAACTCGTTAATCCTAATTTTTAACATGACTAACAACTAAAATAAATTTTATAAATAAATTTAAAATATTTATTATTATAAGAAATATTGGGGTCGTATGAAAAATCGTGTACACAACGCGTTGGAAAGTGTATTTCTTACACTCGTTATGTTTCCGCACTCACCACTACGCGGCTCGTGCTAAACTTCACTCGTGCGAAAGACTTCACTTTCCACACTCGTTATTTCCGCTCTGTCGAAATACGTGTCCCAGTGGTTTTGATTTTTTGAGTTGATTGTGTTACATTTTTTTAAATAATTTCTGTAAGTATAACAATTTTATAATAATTTTTGAAAACGCATAATTTGTTATAAAAGTATAATAATTACTTAAAAAAATGTCTGATACGGAGTCTGCGGATGAAAACAGTCGACGTTTACTACTAAGTCGTCCAAAGAAAAGAGTTAAAAAGAATTATATAGATGTAAGAACCAAAGAAATAACAGTTAATTCTTATAAATGCGAATTACAAGATAAACCATCATTATCATTATCCGATATTCAACAAAGGGTTGCAGATAAAATTGGAACTTGTTGGAAAAGGGTTTTTAATGTCATGAAGGAATATAAAAATACACACATTATATGTAGCGAAAACAAACCAAAATCCACATCGGAAGTGAGAATGGTTTTGTTCCAGATGCACTATGGGCTTATGAATCCAGCAAAAGTGTTGACTATCAGTGTTTCTTTTGAAAATTGGTTTCAGAAGATTCTACAAGAAAATGCCGTGATTGCTATGGACAATGCCTCTTATCATTCCAGAAAGTTGGAAAAAATTCCTATTATGTATAAAAAAATCATTCGTTCAAAAAATATTCTATTTGAGGAAACAAGGTTAAAATTACAACTTTTAGAAATAATATACATAAATCATTATGGATGAACTATCGAAAAATAAAAACAGAATATTATTCAGATTGCCGCCGTATCACTGTGAGCTCTGTCCGATTGAGCTTGTATGGGTGCAAGTAAAAAAGAATTATGCAGTCAAAAATACAACATTTAATTTTGCTGCTATAACTTTGGAAAAGTGTAAAAACACGCACAAGAAAAAGTGGAGCTAAAAATGTGGGGGTTGGACAATTGGATTGAAACATACATTGAGTCACTTATTATCAACCTTAATGACGAAAGTAGTACATCAGAATCTGAAAGTTATTTTTCTTAGGGTGCCTATCTGATCATTATTACTACCTGCATCTGGCCAACCAACCATATTCTTTAAAAAGGATTCAAGTTACAACTTCATGTAAGAGGGCTAAAGATACTTAAAATTTAAGGAGTCTTAATTTCATTTATGGTGAAAGTTAAAATAAAATAATGTAATTTTTTTGGAATCCTGATGTAAACTTGTTTTTTTCTATAAAAATTTAATTTAAAATTTTAAAATAATACATAAATATTTTCAGACTCTATTAATTTCTTAATTCATTTCAATTTACCAGTGAGGCCCTGTACAAAAACGTGATTCCAGCATGCATTTGTTTACACCGTAAGTAGTTTGAGTTTGAATATAGTGTAGTTTCTGTATATGAAGATTTATTAATGGATAACAAACTTATATTATGTTTGCTTATAGCTGACACTCATCACCTAATAATTTTATTTAAAAATTGTTGAAAAACGACTCAAAATCTTTGGAAATTACTAATTAGATGCTTGTTACCTGTAAAGCTTTAATTTTTAGGATATTTTGAACACAATAACGGATTATTTCATTTTTATACTCTGACAAATATTTAACTGATGTAAGACACTTAGGTGTAGCAAACAAATTAAAACCTTCCAAAATTCAAACTGTTCAAGTTGAAAACTTGGGGTAAACCAAATTCGGAATTTACTGTAGTAAGATTATAGTGACTTTGTTTATCTTTCGGATTTATTATTTTTTTTTAACAAAAAAAATTGTTTCTTACCTGCCCTTGTCGTCCATAGGTTGATTCATTACTCTGGTTTTGATTACATCGGCCGGAGTACCCATAGATGCGGCTACAAATCCCGCACAGCTACTCGATAACATGTGCAGTATATAATTATCGGGGAGATCGGTGTGTTTCATTATTTGACGTTTGGCCGTATCGTACGTTGTTAGATCACCTAAATTAACTAGAGCTGCCCGTTGTACGTTTGGAACCGAACCTACGATAAACCAAAACCTTCAAATTAGAATTTGATATGGATTGATAATGTAAAATAAAAAGACAGATCGTGAAAATGAGACACAACAAGAGCAATATATTGGAAAGAAAACGCAGATAGTGACAACTACATAAGTATTTGGGCAGAATTATATCAAATAGTGAAAAGCCTAGGCTTAAAAACTCCTAATTGTAGATTAAAAATTAAAAAAAAAATTACAAACCACTTAGTTATGTTATCAATAACCAGAAGCAGAAAAAATAGAATTCATAATATTAATATTTACACATGAAAGGATATGAAAAATAGACAATGGGAATAAGGCACTGGAAAAGAAACCTAAAGCATAGAGTATTTGGTACACAATAAATAACACAGTACTGGAAAAGTGGTAATACCAGTATCAACATTTCTATGTGCAAAGAAAACAGGACAAGCAACAAAAAAATTAGAAAATAGCTTAAACAGAAACTGAAAAAGGGTCATGCATAAATGACAGAAGAGAGTCAAAGGATTAAGAAAAAATTTCAACACAAAACAACAACAAAAAAAATGAAGAACTTGGAAGCGATCCCGACGTGAAACTAATAGACTACACAAGAAACAGAAAACAACTGAATAATGTCCAGGACTGAAGGCACATGTACCAGATTTAAGAAGCAAGATGAACCACTTATACAAAGAGATTTGAAGTAATTAATAAACAGAAAGGAAAGAAAAAGATAGAATATAACATGTTAAGGGAATAACAAGAAACTGTATGGTGTTGAAAAATAGCTTAGTTGGATAATTAACAGTTTAATTAATTGGATTTAGAAGTTTTGGGAGAATTTTCCTATCATCCAACAACATAGAACAGCCATATATATTCCCATAAGGTAAAATCTTCCAATTGAAAAGGTAACCACAGAGCTATCATACAAGCTTCAGTCTATTTTCGCACAGATTCAGTTACCAGTTACCACCTCTAAAACAAACTGAAGATATAACTACCTTAGCCATATGGTAGAACTCTACTGAATTTAGTGAATTTCAGTGGAGACGAATATTAATCAAATCCTTTCCCATCCAAAGCTCATTAGTTTTCATCTCTGATAACCTGTTAACCATCACCAAGATAACATTAAAAGATGCTAGAAATATTTTCCTGAGAACAACACTGCTTATCAAGAACCCCAAACAACAGCCACTCTACAACAAGAATACCTTCCTCTCACATACTTAAAGAACCAAGTAGTCTTCTTAAATGCAGGAGAATGTAGTGTGTTTACTGGATCTTAGATTATCAGTTTATTGTATTTGCCTAATGTAAATAGTAGGTATTGACAGACTGTATCATATAACTCTCACCACCTAGACTGCGGCTGTAGTTGGAGGTATTTTGACGTAACTATATTAACCACCTAGACTGCGACTGTAGTTGGAGGTATTTTGATGTAACTATATTAATAGTTAATATCTAGTTTAACTCCATAAAGACATTCTTTACATTACTGTTACACACAACTTTCTTCAATACTTTCCTACTTGATTACAGAAAGTCGCACACTTTCTACATACAGTATATGATGTTGCAACCATACAGAGGATCCAAATCCATTATCTGAGCTTCTCAAACATTCTTCATGTCAAGATTCCTCGAAATATAGCTCTACTTATATCACAGATAAATTTTCACTAGTCAATCCTGACCTCCATATAAGCCTACAAGTGAATTTCTATAAAAGAAAATGAACTGTAGCTTAAGAGTTGTGAGACTTACTTCTACTCCCTGCTCTACAAATACAAAATCACTACTTTCCCCTCAAAAAAGAGTACAATGAATAAGAGAAAAATAAAACTGTATGAGAATTAGTTAACAATCTGTTGCTTTTTTTAAACATTAAAAATAACAAATAAATATACTATTATAGTCCTAAAATGTAAATAATAGCTAAACGACTCACCCTTCCACAATCCTTTGATTCCACCAGCTGACCAGACCTTGACGAAAGCGTCCCACATTCCGTTGACTCTGGGCGGTAATCCTAAAAGTCTCCTTTTGCCTTCCATCTGTATTTGGACTTTGAGGAGATCCGTAGGACTAGCTAGGTACTGTGCGAAAGCGCCAGCGCTGACTCCACCTTCAAAACACATCATCGTCGATTTGGTGCAAAACTTTTTTTTTAATTCTTACTATTCTTACTATCATCAGATATTTTGTGTTTAAAACACGTTCACGTTAACAGAACGGGTCTTAAATAAGGCCCTTTATATCTGCACCAAACTCGATTTATTATTTGTATTTGCTGTAAGACAATTTCCTCGTATTAATAATGGAGACCGAGATTTAAAAATAATATGGAGAAGAAGTCTAAGAAGATATTTTTAATGGAAAACGTTAATCTTTTATTGTCCCAAACATACACAATATAATTATTTATGTGTAACTGCAATGTACTTACATAATGCGGTCTGCCATAAGGGAAATATTTTCTGATCTGGCGTTTCTCGAAAAATATTTTCCTTCAATTCCTTGTAAGTTATTATTCGCGTACCTGAGTAAATCAGGTGTCTGACGCACGCTGCGTGAACACCCTGCCATAACCTTCCAAGTCCTTCTTCTTTACTGATACCAATCGCGGTTTTTAACATTCCCCTGTACGGTGCCTAAAAATTTTAGGACCGAGTTTTTACTTTTTCGTAAAACAAAACTTCTATTAGACAATTTTAAAAATGACATTTGCGTTACTATTACCTATGTCGTTTATATAAGTATTCAAAAAATATTTTTTATATTTTGCACTTATAAAAATCTTCATTATAAAACGCATTTGCGTATCGTAATGTAACTTTTACGCACGCAAATTTTTGTTTTAAACGGTTGGCGACATCAGTGAAGTATCCAATGACTATTGACAATGACATTTGTGGCTAATAGCAATTTATTAATTTTATGTTGTTCTTTAAAAAAGTATTTGTGAATATTGAATATCATCTTTTACTTATCATATTTTACTAATATATTATTATTGGAGTATTAGTCATTTTAAAATATTTGAAAACATTAACATTTCATAATTTAAATGTCAAAACTGTCAAATGTTATAAATTACACAGTGCTACCGACATACTTTTTAAAATTAAAATTTTCGTAATTACATAAAAATAATAAATTAATTTAAAAAATTGATAGAATGGCAAAATATAAAAAATATTATAAACAACTTATTTCATATGGCTGTTGTGACACTCGTTCTTTAAAAAACTCATCGCTTCGCGATTCGTTCTTTAAACTTGAACTCGTGTCATAACAGAATTCCATATGAAATGCGTTGTTTAATATACTATAACAAGTTTTATACTATATATAAGTTAACAATTTTGATTTTTTAAAAAATAAAAAAAACGATCGATTAGCTTCTCCATCCACCGAATTTTCCAGATTTGGTCCCCACCCACTAGTAGATTAAAAAATGCTACAGAGAAAGATATTTGACATAAATAAAGAAGTGATGGTCAAATAGAAGCGTATTTTTAGAACAAAAATAAATCAGGAATTAAGAAGTTAAAAGCTCGGCTAACACTGAGGTACTGCACAAATACACCTCGATTTATTATTACTAAATAGATATCTCATTAAAGAAAGTTAAAATCAGGCATGATGTACAGCTTTATATTCAATGTTATTTAAACGCTTTTAAATAAATATTAAGAGGAATACATACCCTCGTTTATTTGAAATAAAAGTCAAACGCCGTTATTTACCAACCGATTGTTTTGAAAATTTGGAAATTAATTTAATGTATACTTCTAAAAAAAAGTATGGAAACAGATTTTTAAAAAAAGTCTAATTTCTGAGAAAAAAATTATTTACACTCCAATTTTTAATTTTTCAAAAATTCGCTCCCATAACTTTTTAGACATTAGTTAGATGTAACCATTCCCAAAATTTCGTGAATTTATCTTAAGTCGTTTGGGCGCACAACAAACATTTAAGTTTCTTTCCTGATTGATAGCGCCCTCTTCTAAATTCTGTGAAAACGGAACTACTAACATGTATAGAGGTGGTAACAGTAAACTCTGTTACTTGTGTTAGTTACTGTAAGTAACGGTTAGTACGACTGAATAAAGATTTGGTAAAATAGCTTCAATAGGTAATAAAAATTAAAATAAAATACGCTGTTTTCAACACGCGCTGTTTAAAGTAGGTATTTCTTTTGCATTAGTATTTTAAAAGTAATCATTATTTAATTAATATAGAAGGTTTTAAAAGGTAAAAATATAAAAAGTATGAAGAGTATATGATATAATTGGCATTTATATTTTATTAAAAGTTCTTTATGGATTTAGGTGTTGTTTCTTTTAGCATTTACGTAAAAACCTTAATGTTGATATTCTTATAGGGTTGAAAGACATTTTATATCAACTTTGTTGAAAGCAATTTTTAATGTCGCAACCAAGCTTAGGTATAATTATTTTAAACCTTATCAGTTAATCTAAGTACCGGTTTACTGAATTATCGTTTAACAATATAACTTATAGTAGAGAGAAATTAGATAATAAAATAGGGATATTATTCTGTAGTTACGAAGTATATTTTTTTGATTTATTAAGTAACTAAGAGCCGGAGCTTCATTGTAAAAAACGTTAATGGTTACTTTTGTTTCATATTAAGTGCTTCGCTAAACAAAATGCCAAAAACACCGAACAATTGTTTTTATGAGATATTTTAACCGGTTGAGTTTGCTAGATATTTTTTAAGATAAGGAATTTTAAAAACAACATAAAGGTTATATAACATCTTTTATTATTTCTTTTAAATAAGCATTATAATAAAAACACTTTCATTTAGGAAACATTTTATTTTTCCAAAACACATCATCCCTGCTTATTTGTTCAGCATGTATCGGCCCTAAAGGAGATTAGACAATGAAATAGCAATATTCCTTGCCTGAAAGATGTGGCTGCCCTTGTATTTGATAATAATACGGATGAGTGTGTTTTAAATACAAAAAACCATCCTCATCATACGCAAGAAATTAAATTTTCTTTTCAGCTACTCCTTGTTCTATTGAGCAGCTTTTTAGGACCAAGGGACATTTAACTTTAATAGTGAAATTGTTGTCATCTTTAATCACGCCATCTGGACTTGCCCCTAGAAAATATTCCTCTCCAGTTCCAAAGAATAAGCCACAAGGTGCAACATTTAAACCTGTCAGTTCCTCAAATGCACGAATTGCTGTTGCTTCTGCTTCATTGTCCTGACCATATCGTGTAGCTCTGTTACCTGTAAAACCTCTGTAAGACGATTTGTCATTTCTCGCAATCTACAGATAGTTCCAAAATTAGATGCAGTTAGTCTATACTGTCGTACTTGATGCCACAACGGATTTAAATGTTGTCCTCTTGTAGCTATTTCTATACTAATTTTATCTGTCATTGTTTTTTTTTAATATATTCTGGAGCTTTTCTTTTCTAGCATTTAGTCCTTCTTCACTTACTTCATCTTGCACTGTCCCATAATCTTCATCGGCAACTGAAATAATTAATTTTGGTTTATATCCCCGTTTACATTTAAAATTTTGAGTTCTTTGTCGCTTGAGTTTTCTTCTTGCTAAAAATTTTTTTGTGTAATCTCCGGTAGTTTCTTGAAATGCATTTATTATTTGTTGAAGGTACTTAGGTATCTTTCGAGTTATAGGAAATAGCAGCCAACTGACACAAGAATAAAATAAATTCACCAATTTTCGGTTATTTATGGAATAATAATAATTATTAGGTAGCTACCTACAGATAAAAAGGTTTTTCTGGATTTAGAGTTATTCCAAAGAATTTTAATTCCCTTTTATTATTTATCAAGCAATAAAGATTATTATGTACCTACTAAGATTAAATTTCTATAAAGTATGGTTATTCTAAAGGTAAATAAGGAAATTGCGGATTGATAGCAACTAATTTGGTTTTGATTAAATATTCCATGAATTTAGGCTAATATATTTAATACATATTCAGAATTTTTTTGTACGATGACAAATCTACTTATAAAATATATTTAAAAAGATATACGTAATAAATATTAAGTCCTAAATGTTCATTTAATTTCGTTAAATTTATAAAAATGTGAAAGGAAATTAAAACATACTGTAATTTTATTAAATATAAAAATCTAGAAAGAAACAACTCAAATTTTCAAAACAATCGATCGGAAAATAACGGCGTTTGATTTTTATTTCAAATAAAAGGGGGTATGTAAATGTGATTAAAAAGGTTTTTTTTGTTCACGTATATATTAAATTTTATTTCAATTAGTTTTCTTAGTCTTATGAATTTTCTAAATGGTAAAATCCCATTAAATATCCCTTGTCACTTGTCACAGTCATGGTAAAAATTTCTTTAAAATCCCTTTAGCCGTTTTTTCTAGACAGTGTTAACAAATTTACTTCACACTGACATCCAAAAATGGTTCCGCAAACAAATATTTTTCGGTCAGGTATCTCCACAACGTAAAAATCAATCAAACCAATTTTTTTCTTATCACAATAATTCTTCCCCTCTATTATATTCAAACGGAATACGGGATGAATAATTGAAGACACGTAAAACAAAATTCCTGGATTATCATACATAAAAAACATTGCCATAATATTGTCACAGTTTTTTATTTTTCTAGGTCTATTTATCGATTTTTAATTAGTAATAATGATTTCTTTCCCAGAAATAGAATTATACCTACTTTTTTTTAGTTAAAAGTTTTAAAAAATAAGAAAAGTTATCTTAAAATGTTTCAACGAAAAAGGTGTCTATAAATTTAACGATTCTTTAAAAATTTTATACATTTCAATTTTTTTTAAAAATGTTTTTTTAATTTCTCTCCTTAATACCCTCAATAATGTAGCCTAATTTAATTTTTTTAAAGTTTATTTATTTATAATTAAATTATATTAATAGTTTTGGAGATATTCAGAATAAAAAAATAGGACCGATGCCTGGTAATAAAATTATCGGCTGGGTGGTTGTTGTATTCGTTGTAAAATCCTTATCTGATCAGTTGAAACTACCGATGTAATAATATTACGAATTTAATATGTGTATGCCGCCTGTACCCAAGCCCATCTCTAATTACCTACCCACCCAAAATTCTAGCCCATGGAAGATTTAATATACGTCGACTTATGATTTGTAATCTACGTCAGCATTTAAAATATCTCGGCTTATCTCTGTTCGAACTTTGTGGGTGCTTCCGACACCGATTCTACGGACAGGGTATGTATTCCTCTTAACAGCTGATTTATGTTGTTCGTATCTTCTTTAGTTTAGTTGACAATTTCTCCGTTAGGAGCCAACACTTGTCTTGCAGGTTTCTAATATAAGTTTGTTCCAACAAGCAGTAGTTCATGTGCTGTTTAATACGCATGTCACTACATGAATCAGTTTCGAACCAAAGATGCTGTTGGAACGCTTTGGAAACCGTTTTTTATATCACTGAGCATATACCTACCCATAATATAATATCACACAGCTCTCATTAAGCTAAAAAGTTCTTTTTTTAATATTCCTTATATAATATTACTAGGCTGATCCCATCACTGGAAGGCCTACATAAATGATTTAGTGATATTGGTAAGAGAAAATTATAAAGATCACTTAAAATAGTTACTAGATCTATGACAAAGAACAACACTTGGTCAACCCTACTAAAGCAACAGTTATTGGTTTCACCAGGAGGCGGAACCTAGATAAGCCCGCCTTCTATGGAAAAACTATTAAGGAGGACGTGTCGTAGAATATGCTACATGTCATGGGGAATTATCAGTTTATTGTATTTCCTCAGTTACCAAATAAAAATTCATGCACTGGTATTTTGGTATAACTATATTTATAGTTAATATCTAGTTCAACTATAAAGACATTCTGTACTTTCTATTACATTGTGTGTATTCTATTACACACAACTTTATTCAATACTTTCCTATAAAGCAACAGTTATTAGTTTCACCAGGAGGCGGAAACTAGATAAACTCCAAATGCCCTCTATGGAGTATCTATTAAGGAAGCGAATGAAGTCAAATATCTAGGGATTACGCTGGATAAAAAAATTTCATGAAACGCTCATTTAGAGAATATTTGGACATGCCGTAGAATGGGGAATGAAACCCAAACAAATGTATTGGCTATATCTAACAGTAATAAGGCCTATGATTATGTATGGTGCTCTGTTCTGGTGGGCTAGATGTTTGCAGAAGGCTACCACAAAAAATCTGAACAAGCTTCAACGGCAGGCATTCTTTATCACTCCCAATGCTGAAATCGAGTTCTTAATAGATTTTCCTCCACTTCACATCTGGTTAGGAGGGGTGATGAATGATGATAGCTGATTTTACAGAAGGCTAGTGAAATTTCAGGATGCAGGGCAGAGAGCTGACGGAGCATAATATTTCTTGTGCACTTTCTCTGCGGAAATCTATCATGCTTAATTAGAATATAAAATAAACAACAGTTAAAAATTGTTCAACCTTTGCTTATTTTGTTATATATCTGCATTTGAATTGGCTGTTGTTTATAATTAAAAAATATATGAGTAAAAACTACTAGGTAGTTAGGTATATTGGAACTATTTAGAATAAGTTACTATGTACATAAGGTAAATAACATCTTATTTATTATTATTCTTTATTATTATACTGTATAATTAAGACGTAATATCCTTAAGTAGTTTAAGAATAAATAACTGAACGGTTAAACTAAACTTCCACTATTTATTCGAAATAAATAGTGGAAGTTTAGTTTAACCGTTCAATTATTTATTGTTCTTAGTAAGATGGACTTCCACAAAGTAAATGTTACCACAAGCAATTTCCTTAAGTAGTTTTATTGAAATAATATTCAAAATATTCACACTCCTAATTTCTATGGTAAGTTCTAGTTTGACCATCCGCCTAATGCGCATGCGGCAATATGACTTTTCAAAAATAATTTTTTATATTTTGCATTTAAAAAAAATCTTCATTAGTTAACTAGATCTATGAAATATTGCATTTAAAGTAATATTGTTAGTTATATTTTTATTTTATTAGTTTCACTGTAGGCCTATATGATTGAAACTTTATGATAACATCAGTGTCATCTGTAAAATGTTGAACGTACAGTTGCTCATTTTGCAGATAACGTTACTTTATTATAACAAGGAGATTCTATTATAGGGCTAATTTTGGATTTAAATTTTACATACATGTAAACATAATATTATGCATTAAATAAATCAGAAGACTTAATATAATTTTTTAATTATATATTATTTAATTTTAATATAATATGCATTATTTAAAATGGTTGTCACTTTTCTAGTTTCTAGTGCATTTATTGTAATAGTTAATATTTTTCAATAATTTAAAAACATAATAAATTAAAATCACCATTAAAACAAGTGATGTTATTATAAATTTTATTTGAATTAACTACAAAATAACACCTGCTTTACTTCAATTTTTTAAACCATTGTTATATAAGGTTTGTTCTTTATAGCTGAACTCGTTGCACCATTGTTCTAAAAATTAAAACCACAAAATACCATCAAAACATGAAATTTTTATTTGCAAATTACAAATATATTTAGTCAGAAATTACAAACATATTTAGTTAGAAATAACGAAAGGGAGGTACCCACGTTTTTATTTATATTTTTAACCGCTATTTTTAGTATCTAATTTATTACTTATGAATTTTAGCAGTGAAGCTCCTTATTTATAATTAAATTTACTAAATCAAAACTAAGCTATTCGGTTTCAGGAAAAAATATTTGAACTGACAACACTGCGTGATTGTCCTACTATAATTTCAGATAAATTTGAAGTGGCCGCGCATGCGCATTAGACGGATGGTTAAACTGGAAGATTACCCTTCCTATACAATGTTTCATTTACACATTAGTTGAAGAAGTTAACTTGAAAGACGATAAATAAAATGCATTAGCATTTTAGGTACTTAGGTACTAAAGCGTACTAAATCGTACATGAACTGGTTCTGAACCAGTCATTTTTTCTGTTGGAACAGAATTGTACACCGTTCATTGTACCGTCACAAGTTTCTTGGAAACCCTTTTTTCTTTCTGCGCATGTACCGGACGATACAATGTACGGTTCTCAAGTCTGTTGGAAAAAGCCTTATATTATTAAATCCCTTAATAAAAGTACGCCAATAGGCTCTCGTCCCGCATTAGTGCCAAGTTACAGAAAAAGCCCCCCTCAGTCATTAGTATATATTATATGACCTTTATAAAAATCGGTTACAAGATTTACGTCAATTCAAAATTAATTTTTGATTTTAATGTTCACTTTTTATTATTAAACTTGAAAAAAATAATTAATATTACTTAGCCCTTAATCTACATGCGGATATTAAACAAACAAAATGAAAGTTTTTTTGGAAGGAAACTTAACCATGATGGTGTTAAAACAAGATTTTGAACAGTTTCACTTTCAAATTACTGTATCACGGATAAATGTAATTGTGAGTAAAAGTTTTAGATTAATGAGTTTATAAATATGAATCAAAATTTTAACAAGTCAAGGTTTGTATAAACTTACCTGACCGAGTTTACCATTTTTGGATTGTTCGCCTTGAATCTGTAGCCGAGTTTTAATCAAATCCAAGGGGTAAGTCACTTAAATAAAAACATCAAAGATAAAAATTGTCGCATGGATTTACAAAGTGTTGATTTATAGTATTGGTAATTATCAAATAGCTTATAAACACTGGAGGCCATATGAGAGTTATTTATTTACATAAAATTGTGAAGCCAAATTTGTTGGAATAGGTCAGTATAATAGTCACATTCTCAATACATTCAAATGTTGCCGTGTTTTATTATTAAAATTTATTGTTCATAAATTGCTTGAAATGTTACTTCTTATTTTGCAGCCTAAAACCTATTAACTAAAATATCGAATGCTCATATAATTTAATAGTTATCAGCAAAGCCCTATGACAACCAATCCTTATTCGTTATTTGTAAATTAAGCATACGTGTTCTTACTTTCCACATTACACTGAACACTATTAGTAAACGGCAACGCTGTCATATTTATTAACTTGTTTACGTAGATGAGGAAGTGTGGTCATTGTTATTTTTACAGTATTTTGTGTGATTTTTGTGAAAAGTTTAATATATAATTATAATGGTGCTCATTACACTTCTATGTTTACATTATAGAAGTTGAGGAATTTGTTTATTTACATTTAATTATATTTACATTCATAGGTGTACCTACGGTATTGTTTAATTCCTTTTGGGAGGCACGATACTGGTATACCCCGGTGGTGCTAGAAAACGTGTTAATACATTTATAAGTCTCAAAATTGGAAATATTTTATTTATAAAAAAATGCTACAGTAACATAATTGACATAACTTGTTTACATTTTAAAAGAATAGGTACTCGTTCTAACAGAAAAATATTATAAAACGAAAAGAAATTTTCTGCTTTTTGCTTTACTAAATTCCATAATTATTTTTTCAATTTGGATGCAATCTCTGCTTCAACCGATAATACCGCCAAAGCTGAAAATCTTTCGTGACCCATTGTATTTCTTAAATATTTTTTTTATTAATTTCAACTTAGAGAAGCTCCTTAAGAAATGGAAGGTCAAAAAATTTGTATGGAAAATATTTTTCATCGATTCCATTCAGCTGTTCAACTGATATTTTGATGGTCTGTCCTTAAAAAAATATATAGGAAATAAGGAATTTTCTATCACTACAGGACAGTGGCCCAGCTCTGGCTTGTGGTGCCCGTGGTCACAGGTTCAAGTCCTGGTTGTGACAGAGAGACTTGTCTGAACTGGCTCAGAGCTCGAGGACTGCTGCCCCCTCTGCAGGATAGGGACTGTAGGTTGGGTTACGTTAGGTTAGGCTAGGTTATGTTAGGTTGGGTTAGGTTATGTTAGGTTGCTAGGTTCAGATAACTGGTTTTATAATGTATTTTCAATGGGTAAATGTGTTATCTGAGTTTTCCTATATCTCCACTAGGGGGCGTTTCCGTGCGGTGGGACCCCTACCACTATGTTTCTCTCTTCATAAGCACCCCCTCCGGGGTTGCCCTAAATCCCAAAGTGCAGCCTAACATTTTATTATTTATTAAGCCTAAGTTATATTTGTACTGTACAGTGTACAAATTTTGCTCTTGGTCTCGTGTTTGTGCGAGCCCGCGAGGCCGTGGGCAATCGCCCACGCCTTACGCCGCCACTGTATCTATACCCTCCCTCCCCCTTGCCAAGAAGTTGCCGAAGCAGTCGAGAATGTGGTCACTTTCACCTTTATCCACTTACTGTACGCGTCCGAGATAATCAAGAGTATCTTACCAGCAAAAAGTCCTACATAATCGATATGAATCCGCTCCCAGGGCGTCGGTAAATGTTGTTTCTTTGCAATAACTTTATCGCACATTTCACGACAACGCAATCCAAATAGGAGCTGTACTATAAGCATTTGATCTAGAAAATCTCCGTATGAACAATGTACAGCACCTTGTCGCAGACGCAGAGCAAATTGGGTGACGGTTTCATTTTCTTGTTGCTTGATATGTCTGAATTTGATGCTTTCCGCGTACTGATTTCTTGAACGATGGAAATGCACAATGAGCGTTGTTTTTATATCCTTATAGGATAGGTGAGTCTTCCGGCAGACGGGGACTGATTAACTATTTAAGGGCGCTGTTCCCATATAAACGCGGGCATAATCGCCGTGATCAGCTTGGTCTATTTGCGCTAGTTTGAGGGAGTGGAGTGTTGGCGGCCGGGTTACTCGCAGGAGTTGCATTGGTCGCTGCAGCTTGAATCGCATTTACAAACATACTCGTAAGATTTTAAGCAGTTCAGGAGTTAACTCAACTGACATTGTAGGTTTTTTTTTCGAATCCCACTCCTGACACCACTTTTGTATTCATCATTTATTGTCTTACTGGTTACAAATACGTAAAAAACTATAAATACATTTCTTAAATTCTTTAACTGACAATATACGCCACATTATTGTGTCGTCATTGTCACCATTGCTTTAGCATTATATCCAAACAAACTGTGGCCTTATGGTAGTTAGTTTTTTGTATTGCGGATTTTCTTGTTTTTAGTAGAGTTTTTGACATTATAGTGCTATATAAACACATTATTATCATTAAAGAATAGTTTGAGTTATATTTAAAGAAGTTTTATTTTGTTCTAAGGTGAGAAAAAATTAAAATAATATTACTTAACCTCAAAAGCAAACTTTTTTATAAAACAAAATAAAACTTCTTTAAATACGACTCGAAATATTCTATAACGATAATAATGTGTCTATTTAGCACTATAATAATTCATAAACAAGAAAATATATGCCTAAATTCGTAAATGCTAAAAACAGCAATTAAAAATACAAACTGTGGATGGTAGTTAGTTTGCATTGAAGTTTTTTGTATTGTGAATTTTCTTGTTTTTAGTAGAGTTTTTGACATTATAGTGCTATATAAACACGTTATTATCATTAAGGAATAGTTTGAGTTATATTAATTTAAAGAAATTTTATTTTGTTCTAAGGTAAGAAAAAATTTTTAAAATATTACTTAACCTCAAAAGCAAACTTTTTTATATAAAATAAAATAAAACTTCTTTAAATACGACTCGAAATATTCCTTAACGATAAAAATGAGTCTATTAAGGACTATAATAACTCCTAAAACAAGAAAATACATGAAAATACATAATATAAAAATCTTCAATGCAAATTAACTACAATAAGGTAAAAGTTTGTTTGGATATAATGGCGACAGTGACGTTTCTAATAATGTGGCGTAAGCCATGGCTAGGAATCTTATATGTAAATAAAAGTTCATTGTTATTAGTTGAGGTTCCAACCGCAAAAAACGCTGGTGTGCTTTCATATGTCGCATCTGTAAAAGAATTTTCGTGTTTTGTGAATTTCATTGCCATTTTGTGTTTATAGTAAGTCAAGTTCGGTTACTCTTTACAGTAATTTATAGTGTATAAGAAGTATTTGTTACAATTCGTGATTAATTAGAGATAACAATGGGTTTTAAATGTTGTGTTCCTGGATGCAATAACTCCGATAAAACAGGATATCAAATGCATCGAATTCCTAAAGATGAACAAGTAAGTTGAATTAAAGTATATAAAATAATAAAAGCCTTAAAATAATAACTTTTAAATAATATTTTCACGGTTATTCAATTTTTAATTTCAATATACAGTGAAATTTAATTTTTTAAATAAACCTTGAAAGTTTTATTAAACAGTTCTTTATTTAATGTTTGTGTTGTGTCTAAAATACTTTAACTGTGAGAACTTTGGGATTAATTAATAATTTTAAGAGAGAAACATCTTATAAATATTAATTGAATATTTAATTTCAGCTATGCAATCTATGGTTGTCATTAATTGGATGGTTAGATTTAAAAGAAAAACCATTGTCTAGAATTCATGAATTACATAGAGTTTGTCATGCACATGTAAATAATTTATTGAATGTAATAAATATTTCATGAAGACGTATATTTGTGTATTATTGAAGAGACCTGGAGATTTTTCTTATCAGAATATTAATCAAAACCTATTAATATTTAAATACATTTAAGTTTCCCGCTTTATCTTATAGTTCTTGGTTCCAGACGCGAGGTGCCGCGAATATCGTTTTGGTGTCGAGGTTATAATGGCAGTTTCCGATCTATCTCAGTATAATATATCTCTTATCTATGGCGTAAGCTTAGAACAAAAAGATACAGGAAGGAGTATATGCAAAATGACCTTGAGTCCAGAAAGGAGCTTGCACATGGCGGCCAATTGTCAATGGAATGGGAAAGTAGTGACGTAAGTATCAAACCAAATGATTCCAAACAATTTTTGTTTATGGTGTGCTTTATATGTGCTATTTACTATTTTATTGTATTTTCTTGATTTTTTGGAGTTAATTACTATTTTTTCATTGGTAAGTGTTCATTCATAGGTTTTACATATCACTAAAGTCGATATCAGTAGATATACGAACAATTTCCGTAAAAACATTATAACATAACCTTCAAAGTTGTGCATTTTCATAAATTTTAAGAATGCTTACCAAAAAATGGTACTTTAAAAATTGAATTTCAAAAGATTTTGCTTATATATATTTAATGATGATACTTGCGTTTAATGTATAACAATGATGAAATAAGTCAAACAAAAGTTACTTCTGGAGATTTTTTATGTCGACGTTTGGAATCATCTGGTTGACATTTCATAGTTCGACGGCATAGAACACAAAGTTTGACGTCACACTTTCCCTGTCCATTTTAATTTCCGTTTTCATTGACGTACCGAAAAAAAATAAAAATTATATCAGGGTTTTTATTTTTAATAAATTTCAACCAATCAAGAGTGTGAATACAATTAGTTTTTAAATAATTTAGTATTTATAAGAACAGAATGATACGCCTATGCGCTCATTTTTGACATTTATATGCAAATATTGCTTTGACAGTATACTGTAAACATAAACAATGAGTCATACTAGGAGCTTCAAGATGGCCGACTTCCGTCCCAAATTTTCCTTTAAGTTAATATATGACAGACTCCTTCCTGTTTCTTTTTGTTCTAAGGGCGTAAGGCTTGGAGGGATCACTATAAACAAAAAGAACAGGAAAAAGAAGAAAAGATCCAAAAGGCAAAATTAAGAAAAGATCAAAGGGAAGCAAATAGAAAACAGAAAGAGATGAAATCGAACTGTAAGAAAAGAAAAACCGAAATTAACTCAAACAACAAAGAAAACTTGGGTGAGAAACAAAAATGTGCCTTGTGTGAGGATGAATTAATTAAAGAAGAGTCAGAAAAAAATATTGGATGTGATTATTGTACCAGATGGTACCATCTCAAATGTACCGAATTTTATGATTTAACCTATGAGGCTGTAGCAACAAAAGACTATAATGTGTGATTTATATAAATAGTCTTGTTTAATTTTTTAACTGTAGGTTTTAATTTTAAAAACTGAGGCAAAGAATATTAATTTTGTGTTTGTATTTACCTACTTATTTCATTTCAATTTGTTTTTATGAGAATGAAGAGTTTGTGTGACTTATGTACCTGATTAGTGTTTTTTTTTCAATTTTTGTAATTTTTTATCTCAAGGTCTTAATTTCAAAAGACTGTGAGCTAGAAGCCAAAGAATATTCATTTTATATTTGTGTTTATTTATTTAATTTTAATTTGTTTTTTAGAAAATCTAGAGTTCAACTTAATTTTATATTATATTTTATTTAAAATAAGTGTTTTATTAGCCTTTTACCCTATATAGAGCAATTGAAGTCGGGCAACCGGGTTCTTCTCGGCCATGCGGCCGAAATCAGGAGTGCCTTCGGTCGCTAATAGGCTTATGATGGTCGAAAAGTGGAAAAACTGCATTTTGTTAATTTTTCTCTCTAGTAAAAATAAATTATTTTACTATAAATTTTTAAAAAATAAAAAATCTACAAATTTCATACATCTAATTGGTAATAAGTAGGAATAAAAATATTAATGATATTATAGTTACATATTAAAAAAAAAGTCAGAATAAGTCTTAAATGGTCGAGAACCGGCTCATTTACCCTAATGGCAACAGTGACGTTTCTAATAATGTTGCGTATTACTGGAAAACTGTCAAGATCTAAAACGAAAAAGTCACCCTGGTAGCATAACATATTATTTAACACATTGCATAACATTTTTATGTTTATTAATTATTAATGATAATAGTCCTGTTCAAGCAGCAGTCAAACTTGTTAGCAGGTAGCAAATGGTTTGAAATTGAATAAAATAAATTAAATTTTAACAAATTAAAACCACAGAATTCCATGGAAACGAGATTTTTATATTCGCAAGTTACAAAAAACTTAATACGCCACATTATTAGAAACGTCTCTGTCGCCATTATATCCCAACAAACTTTTGCCTTATTGTAGGTAATTTGCATTGAACATTTTTATATTATGTATTTTCATGTATTTTCTTGTTTTAGGAGTTATTATAGTCCTTAATAGACTCATTTTTATCGTTAAGGAATATTTCGAGTCGTATTTAAAGAAGTTTTATTTTATTTTATATAAAAAAGTTTGCTTTTGAGGTTAAGTAATATTTTAAAAATTTTTTCTTACCTTAGAACAAAATAAAATTTCTTTAAATTAATATAACTCAAACTATTCCTTAATGATAATAACGTGTTTATATAGCACTATAATGTCAAAAACTCTACTAAAAACAAGAAAATTCACAATACAAAAAACTTCAATGCAAACTAACTACCATCCACAGTTTGTATTTTTAATTGCTGTTTTTAGCATTTACGAATTTAGGCATTTAGGCATTTAGGCATATTTAGGCATTTATAAATATTAGTGTGCGTCTTTTTTATAATCAAATTTACTTAATAAAAATTAAACTATTCAGTTTCGGAGGTGGATAGTCAAATGTAATTAAAAGTAATGATTGCCTACATCTTACAAAAGTGATCAAGTTATAATTATTAATATAGCATAGTTCCAACAGTGTTTGTAAATTCATATTATTATCATAGGTTTAATCTTTGTATATTATAATTCTAAGTAATTCTGGCAACAGGGCTAACTTTGTGGGTCTAGAAGCCCCAATGTAAATATTTATGTTTTTTCTTGGTGACCCTTCTCTCTCTCATATCCTCTCTAATGTTTATAAGTTTTTTGGTAATTATTAATACCTAGCATCAAAGTAAAATAAAAAAAAATACTCACCAAATTCTGCATTGAAAGCTGCAACTACAGATACGACATAGACACACCATAGCGAATCAACAAATTTGGGAAACTCGGCTTTTTGAGGTGGCACAGGTGGCATTTTTACTGAATCTCCTATCAAAACAAATTAATTACAAAAGGAACTACAGTTTAATTTCCAACAATCATGAAGTTAATTATATTTCTGCAAACACAAGGTTAAAAAATATGTATAATTGTTACTCACAGAATAATTTAAACAGTATAATTTATGTAATATATTTAAGATAATAAGAAATCTTTCATAATTTGTTAAGTTCTTGATATCTATACATTTTCAATAAATACAATAATTGTAGATATAAGTTTGCAAATAATCAATTATTCACAATCAGATGAATTAAAGGTGAAATGCATTTTGCTTGTGCAAAAAACCTTTCTATAATTAAAAAATAAAAATGAATTATATAATTTACACGTGTTAATATACCTAAATAGTTTATAAATGTTTTGGCAGCATATCCTTTGCTTTTAACATGTTTGAAATTAACAATTACATAACAGAGTTAATTAAAAAATAAACAATTTGTTCTTAAACCACCAACATTTTTTAAATGTACACATTATTTTTTTACTACCATTTCCTCATTATGTGGTAAGCAAAAAAATATTTAGGAATGTACATAAGCTTTTAAAATGCTTTAAATAAATAATAGTTAATTTACTAATATGTTCAATTATTTTATTTTAAGATCGTTGCAATAAATACTTTCTTTGATATTAGAAATCACACTTATACTTTAATCTATCTTATTTGTGATATTAATAGTAAGTGATTTTGAAACAATCAATATCAGTTAGCACTTAAGTAAACAATGAATATTTAAATTTAATTGTAAACATTTAAATTTTTCTACGTCATTGGACTATTTTAAAAGCTAATGGTTCATTTAATAAAGTAAATTTGTATTTAGCATACAAAAACTACCTAAACTGTTATTTGAATAATAAAAATTGTTAAATAGCTAAGCAGTTTCCTTCTAAGAGTACATATTTTAACCCTCAAACATTTTCCTTTTTTTTTGTTAGCGATATAATCAATTTAAGAATTATTACAGATTAGAAATCTGCTTTTAAATGCATAAGTATAGATATAACGAAAAAAAACTAATTACGTAATAGAAGTTGAATGAAAAGTGTATCGATTAATCAAAATCACTTTAAAAATGTATGTATAAGAATTAGTTTATACACACGTTATTAAAATAAATTAAAACAATTTAAATAAAAAAATATGTTAAAATTCTAAAAGACATAACCTAGAAAAACGTAGTTCAACATTTGTTTTTTAAAAATAAAGACTGCTTCATTTATTAAATAACCCTACTTAATAAAACAAATAAACTCACCATTTACCGACGAAAAACGTGTTAAATGATACAGTCTGCTATAAACATATCCTAAACATATCAAACTGGACTTTGACCATTTCGATTTCGGGTTTTTCTATTTGTTCAATTTAATTTATAGTACATTTGATTCTACTTTGATCATAGAACGTTCAGGACTTAGATGATTCAGGATCATAGAAAAGTGTTAGTTTTTTTGACATTTTATCTTCGAGTAGCTTCGAGTGTTTTGCACAAACACATCTCTCCAAACATTAGGCTCCAAACTAGTCCAAACCAAGAACAATAAACATTTACCAGGATTGCCTAATCTAATCGGCCTGATTTGTCCGCCAGCTGTGTGACGTCACTGCAGTCCTTCATTACAACGTTTACCATATAAATGCATGGAAATAATAGGAATTAGACAGTATTTTTATGATTTCTGAAATACTATCGTACCACTATTTGGATTTTTAAGATTAAGCACTTATAATAAATATTCCCATAAAATCGTTTTAATACTTATATTTAATTACCTAATTTATTGAATATTATTTGGGAAATAGGTAAAGAAAACACTATTTCAAACATATTTAGTTTCTATTTTTATTTTAAAAAATACATTCAAATAAATTTATTATTACACAAAATCATACCTAAAACTAGTGTTTTTTGACAAACAAAGAAACATAATAAACAATTTGCAGCATATTACTAGTACAATCCGTGAATCTTTTATGGAGCGACATAATACGTATTCTATAAAGAATTTTTAATTACAAATTTAAAATTAACAAAAAATACTACATATTAAAAAAATAGTAAGTAAGTAAACTATCTCACTAAAAACGTAAAATAAAAAATGTATTCACTATTGAATATTAACGTTGACAAATGTCCAGCCAAGCAGTGTAACACATGAAATTTAAAAGTCCCAACTGGAGTTTAAAAAAACAGTTTTTTAAATATTTTTCACAAAAATGCAACGTACACTAATGTATCCAAAATAAATGCTAGTCAAAATTTTGAATATTTTTACAATAAATCTAAAAACGACGATTGAAAACGACCTAAAATGCACTGTCAAGATAGGAATAATACGGCCGAGGACTGCAGTGACGTCACAGGCCACCACGTGCGATCGATTTTTTGGCGAACGTACGTCTTATGGGATTAAGCAATCCTGGTAAATGTTTATCATTCTTGGCTCCAAACCAATGGGTACATTCAGGAGGTCCCAGCGGCTAGATCTAGCCACTCAGCATGCTGTGGCCGCTGTTAATAAGCGCCTTCGTTTCGCCTGAATGCGTGGCTCACTAACAGCGGAACAAAAGTCAAAACATTTGAAAACATAACCCAATTTTTATTTTGGTTTTTATATGTCTATTGTGTTCATGTACAAAACTACAATAATTATCTTCAATTATCAATTGGATAAATCTTATCCCAACAATCAACACCTTAGAATATAATTAAGATCAACACAAACCTACATAACCCAATTTCGATATGTCATTAATGTCAAAATCGCGATGCGCTTTTTAGAAAGCGACAAATTTCTACGCTGAGCAAATCAGTCAGCCGCTGTTGAATAGCTTTCAAGCAGCGCTACATTCAGAGAGACTCCTTACTAAGCGATCTCAGCCGCTGGGACCTCCTGAATGTACCCAATGATATAATAATTATATGAGCCATTGACAATCCGTCGTATACTGATCATTGACACCAACATTAGAGAGAGTAAGAACTATAGGAAAAAATTGTACGAGCAACAAAAATAGATACATTTTGGTCACGTGACATAGGGCAACAATCAACAATTCTAGGGAAATGTGTATATCATCTTTGGGGAAATTTAAACAAATAATAATTGTTGAAATTCCAAAAGAAAAATTTTAAAAAATTGGAATACTATATTAGAACTACATTGCTGTTTATTGTAATGTGATTAATAGCTTGAAATTGTAATACAATGCCAGTTATAAACTAGTTAGAATTATAATTTTCTCTTTTTAAAAATCATGATGTATTTCAATTATTTTAACTTTATAACTAAAAACACCACAACTGCGTGACGGTAAGGGTAAATTTCGTCTACTCAGCTTGACCAAGATTTGGGTTTAAATTTTAATTAAAATAAGGTTTATATGTATACTGAATCAACTAAATATTAACTTAACAACCTGTTGCGCGGTGAGAGAGAATAAAATCATACAGTCGGGAGCTTAGACAAGGAAAGAGAGCTTTCCTAATCTAAGGTCGGGAGGGTTTGTGGTTAGGTTAGGTTAGGTTCGCAGTCATGATAGAAATATACAAGATAAGATATCGCGTATGTTTGGGGCGTGGTTAGTGACGATTTAACAATTCTCAATTTATTTATTATCAATTTTAAGCCATACATGTATGATTTGAATTTTGTTTTGATAAATAATGTTGAATAACCAACAAATAAAAGTTTTAAATAATAAATTGACTAAATAAATATCAAATTCCTATATATTAACGTTGAAACGCGCTATACAATATCACAAGTGACGTCACATGCGCAGTTCGGACGAGTTTTGAACCGCTAGATATCACAAGAATGATCATACCTTGTATAGGTATTTATGGTTCGCAGTAACTAGACTGGTAAGACAGTGTTGCCGAGTCTATTTTACATTTAAGGGTTGCAGTTTTGCAACAATTCAAGTTTGAAAACAAAAATAATACACAAATTGGAATAAGTGGTATGCTGTTCTTACTGCCATATTAAAATAAATTTACTTTACTAACCCTTACTTTTTAGAAATCCATTTTACTAAGAATAATAAAAAAACTCTTCGTTTTTAAACGTGGAAGTTGCGTTAAAAAGAAGAGTTTTTTATTACCTTACCTTATTAAAATGTTAATACAATATTGAGTAACCAATACAATATTGAATAACTTGTAATTTTTATATTCAATTAATTTAATTAATCATATTAATTAAATTTTCATATTTAAGCAAATACCTATACAACAGAAAATTTCCCTATGATTATGAAGAAAGGGTGAATGTAAAAAAGTGATGTTCAAATAAAAATATTTTTAAATATTTGTATCTAATTTTATCTTTAATTGCATTTGAAGTTTTTAAAACATTTGTTAGGAACTTGAAATGTAACTTGGGAGAAGTGGGCTCCTGGCTCCAAAACGGTAAAATCGATTTGGCAACTCCGCTCCAAGATACAAATAAATACAAGATATCGCGCATGTCACCTTGTGACCAGACGCCACTGCTTACAGGTTATAATTTTAAATTTCTTCGGGAAATTTAAAATAAATTAATTAAAATAATCCATTTTTAGCCCACTGGGAACGTTTGTAAGTAATTTTTGAATATACCAGATGAAAGATAATTTTTTTTCTACCTTTGCGCAAAATGTTATTGATGGACATCTTCATTTACCCAGCTTCAAAGGAAATATTCGAATTTGCGTTTAAAATTCGCTTATAATCCATTTTTAGTCTACTCGGTACGTTTGTAAGTAACTTTTGAATATACCAGATGAAAGAGAATTGTTTTTTCTACCTTAGTGCAAAATTTCATTGATGGACATCTTCATTTACCCACCTTCCAAAGGAAATATCCGAATGTGCGTTAAAAATTCGCTTATAATACATTTTTAGCGTACTCGGCACGTTTGTAACTTTTAAATATACCAGATGAAAGAGAATTATTTTTTCTACCTCTGTGCAAAATTTCATAAATGGACATCTTCATTTACCAACCAGCTCCAAAGGAAATATCCGAATTTGAGTTAAAAATTCACTTATATAATAAATAATATATATTTATATTAATAAATATATTATCATGGGCGAGCGTTCAATTTTACATACAACTTGGTGGTCGAGTTTGAATGCAAAGTGAATTTTTATGCGCTGTTGCCAAATGGGTTGGTTGTCGTAGTTCTACTGTAGGAGCTGGCATTACCCCAAATTAACTATCTATATTTAGATCAATTAAACAGAATTAGGCTAAAATAACAACCAAACAAAAATCTTTGCAAAATTCCGTGGGTAACAAAATACCTAATTATTGTAAATTTTGGTCAATATGCAAATCTATTTAAACAAACAACACTTGTAAACCAATTGTGCTAGGTACTATACCTATTTAAATAAATAAACATTGTTATTATTATTTACAAATTTATTTTCATGACAAAATAACATCTTAAATGATATCTACCAAGTGCAAGAGAGTAGGTATTAAGCAGCATAGTCGTTTAATTTTGGTAAAATCCCAGCAATATTACCTACCTTGATTTTTTATTATAGGAAACATTAGGTGTAAGATTACATTTCCAGTAAAATTTTCAGTGCTTCAAAAGGCATTTTCAGCTAGACTACATTATGTATGTTGTGGACAGCTTTTCTGGTTTCAGTCCAATATTAATAAAAAAAAATCTTGTGGAAAAAATATATCAAACATAGTTTAGCACTTTTCCCCAGCAGAAAATCTTTCCTTATAATATCTGTAAGCCACATTTTTGGAAAACTAAAATACAAATAACTATGGACAATCGTAAATGGGATTTTGTTATCCATATTTCAGTTAAATAAGTAACTAAATTTATTTATTTATTTTTGTTTTCGTCAAACCTATTTGTACCACCATAGGGCGAACATGAAGTAACCGTGTTTAAAAGTCTTTAATAATTTTTTATAAATTAACTAATTAACTTACACTATATATTTAAACCGTAAAACACAAGCACAAGCACAATACTATTTTGCCCTTTAACAGCTGTTGCGATTCATTGCATCTCACTCTTATGTTGGCTTCAACCCCTCTCTCTCTAAGCTCTATCTGGTGACTATTATTTTATCATTGCTCCAAAATTAATGTAGAATAAAATTACTTTATTTTACAACCATAATTTAACATACATAATTAAATATAAAATTTTATTTTTATTTGAAATAAATAAATTACTTTCAAGATATGGATGGAACGTTTTTCTACAGAACACAGATGACCGGGAAAACAGATGACAAAAACAAATGTAGTTAATAACAGAAATAGAGATGAAAGTGAAATTAATAAGATAGAAAGAGACTGATATATTTAAGTTGTGAGTGAATGTTCGGAACTGTTTTAGTGTAATCAAGTGTAATTTTGTAATTTACCTTAAAAAAAATAATAACTTTTCTTAACTCGGTATTGTTAAATAATAAGTACAGTTTTGATTGATTTTTTAATAAAGATGCATTTTTATGAATGATGAAGCTTATTGGTGCTTTTGTTTAGTATGTCGTTGACTAGGAAGTAAAAAAACCGAAAAAACCACGAAATCCTACTTGATAAGAGTACGAGGAATTTCGTACGTGACAGCTAGTCCGCCATTGCTTCTTCTTCAATCGCGAAGTGAAGTGTAGAATTTCGTAGAAGGGGAGTGAGTTACATTACTAGTTTGAAAAAATACCTTAAAAAGAAAATCCAAAAAAAATTATCTATTCGGATAATATGAAGTACGTGTATTTTAATCTCCATAGCAATAAAATCAGTGAACTTGTTAATCTTCTGTGTTGACTTTTTTTTTTGTAATTTTTGTATTATCCTTTGTTGTGGCAATATTTGTGATAAGACTGAAATTTTCAATTAATTTTAACCATGGAGGCGATAGCTAAACATGAATTCAATGCTACAGCCGATGATGAACTTAGCTTTAGGAAGGCCCAAGTGTTGAAAGTAAGTTTATACAATTTGTATGGGTATGATTAAATTTTTTCAAGTAATTATATTTTGAAATATTTTCAATATTGTTTTAAACATAAGGTTATAGCTGTTAGAGATAATAGAATCTGTCAAATTAGATACTTTAAATGATCTTAGTTTATATCTACAATAAATGTTTAATTTTAGATTTTAAACATGGAAGATGATATGAATTGGTATAGGGCTGAATTAGATGGTAGAGAAGGTTTGATTCCTAGTAATTATATTGAAATGAAACCTCATGAGTAAGTTTTGTTATTAAAATGTTTTAATGATATTTTTTTATCTGATATTGTATTATAGATGGTATTATGGCAGAATTACAAGAGCAGATGCTGAAAAATTACTATTAAATAAACATGAAGGAGCTTTTTTAATAAGAATTAGTGAATCAAGTCCTGGGGATTTTTCTTTATCTGTTAAGTGAGTATAATATTTTTATAAGTTTCTATTTTTTAACTTTTCTTGTTTTTAAGGTGCTCAGATGGGGTTCAACACTTTAAAGTTCTCCGTGATGCTACTGGAAAATTTTTCTTGTGGGTAGTAAAGTTTAATTCTTTAAATGAACTAGTTGAATATCACCGAACTTCGTCAGTCTCTCGTTCACAAGATGTTAAACTAAGAGATATGGTTGCAGAAGAGGTAAGTTTAGTCAACAATATTGTATTTTTGTGGTTTCCAATAACACTTTTTTTTTGTCGCAAATTGAGGACTGTATTTTATATGTTTTTATACAGGAATTGTGGTTTTTATATTCCAAAATACTCTCTACGTAACACTTCCTTTGATAACTTTTATTTTATCTATATAAACAAAAATCAGATAGAAATTGTGTCAATAAAAACAGTTAATTAAAAAATAGTATTTAATTACAGTAGTTTATATAAAGATTAATTTAAATCAATTATAATAAAATATACTTAACCTTCATAAATAATTTCTTAGAATCATTCTACTAAATAAAAACAATAATTGGCAAATCTATAACCTTGAAAAATGTTGCATAAAAAATTCAAACTGTAAATAAAAAACTAATAATGACAATTAATAGCCTGTCTAAATTTATAATTATAAATGTGTTTGGGGTTAAAATTTTTTGTACAGATAATATTTATTATTTTTAAATATTTGATTTTGTAAAGAGAATCTAATTTGCAGATTTTTTATTAAAATTTGCATTGGGGAGTTTGTGGTTGTTTTTGAAAATGCACATTGTTAGGGGAGTTCAGTTGAGTTCAATTTCTTATATACTTAGGTGGAATTGATCCAATCTTCTTGAATTATGTTGTATGTATGTATGTATATATGTATGTATGTATGTATGTATGTATGTATGTATGTATGTATGTATGTATGTATGTATGTATGTATGTATGAATTAGGGGTGACAAGTACACTGTGACCTATAGGATCTATTGTGTCCCCCCTTACTTGCCAAGTTCTGATGTTTTCTCAGATTTATAGCAGCTCTTTGAGTCCTATTTTCCTGAGGAAGTTTAGGACTTGTCTGCTGTTTTGTTCTTCTCTATTCCTATGTGTTCTGGGACCCATAGGATGTGTGACAGTGTTCTTCTGGCCTAGTTCATTTAGTTTGCCTAGGCACTCCCAAACCATCTTCGAACTGATTATATTTGAGCTCAGTGCTTTGATGGCTGCTTGACTATCCTACATGATCACAATCTCTTGTCTGCGATAGTTTCTTCCAATATTGAATTCCACACAGCTTTCAATGGCGCGGACTTCTGCTTGAAAGATGCTCGGGTATGTGCCTAAGCTTTCTGAGTATTTGGTTCTTGGTCCAAAAACTCCTGTCCCAGTTCCCTTGTTTAGCTTAGAACCGTCCGTATACCTCTTTATGGTATTCTGGTTTAAATTCTGTGTGGTGTCTTCATCCCATTCAGATTTATTACTCAACTTTGTGATAAATTTTCTCACAAAGTTGAATTTCTTTGGCATATCATCTTGGGGCATTTCCCAAGTTTGATCAAAATGAAGTGATTGAGGTTTTTCCCTGGTAATTCCTTCTTTGATCATTCTATATATCTTTTTCTTCCTTACACTTTCTAACAGAATGTGCATTGGGGTCAAGTTTAAAATCACCTCCATTGCAGCAGTGGGGCAAGTTCCCATTGCTCCATTTCTAAACAAATTTTTACGTCACACTTTTCCAGTCCATTCTTGAACCATGTACTTATAATTGTATATGTTTAGAAAAAGTATACTTTTTCAGGCGCACACACTCGAGAATCGACCCCCAGGCTAGTCTCTGAATCTTCGAGAGATTTTTCCTCGTCGTACTCAGATTAGTCCATGCGCCCCAAGCCACTGCCCCATATGTGATTATTGGTCTCACTATTGCTGTGTACATCCATTGCAGAATACGTGGGTTGCATCCCAGTTCTTCCCTGCAATGTTCCTGCACACCATGAGGGCCTTGGTTGCTTTGTGTATTACTTCGTCTTCGTGTTTATTCCAGAGTAACCTGCTATCTAGGATTAACCCTAGATATTTTACCTCTGTTTTCCACTCGACGATGTTCTCCCCTATTTTTATGATTTTTAGATTAGGTTCCTTTTTCCTTGTAAAGGCTACTAGTGTGGTTTTGGTGGGGTTGATGCTGAGTCCCACCGAGTCACACCATTGTTTTGCAATGTTGAGTGTTCAGTCCTCTTTGAACAATATCACAGAGGACATTTTCATACTTCCCTTTTGCCAGGATAACCATGTCGTCGGACGTTTCCCTGCTTTTGGGATGAAGGTGATTTTGGCCCTTCTCCACGCTTCTGTTATGTATACCAATTCAAGGCTACTCCGAATAATTCGGATCAAGTGTGGAATTATTGCCTCTTGGCCCTGTTGGAGTAGGGCAGGAAATATTCCATCCGTTCCAGGGGTTTTGAACGGCTGGAAGGTGTTCATAGCCCATTTCAGCCGTTCCTCACTGCTTATGTGTTTTGCCATTGCAGTGTCTTCCCTGGTAGGTCTTTTAGCTTTCTCACTTGTTTTTCTTTTTCGCTTTCTGTGTAATGCCTTTACAGTGTCTACTTTTTCTTTTCCAAGACTTTGTGTAGCCTTGCTGCAGAGGGTGTAGCGTCTATTCTATGATCAGAGAGGGATGTTTCGTTCGATACTCTCCAATCTTTCACCCTATACTTAAGATTCGGTGTACTTAGTGTTATATCTAGTACTTCTTTTCTTGTTCTGGTTACAAAAGTTGGGGTATTCCCTATATTGTGTATAACAAGATTCTTATTAAATATAAAATCTAAAATTTTCTTACCTCTTTCGTTGGTGTCTATGCTTCCCCATACGGTATTGTGACCGTTAGCGTCGCATCCTATGAGAAGCGGTAGCTTCTTCTGTTCACAGTACTCGACTAGTATTTGCAGTTCTGTAGGCGGTGCAGTCCCGTACCCTGCAAAGTAGCATGATGCTATCATGACTTCTTGACGTCTATTCTCGAACTCGAGGTTTCCTCGAATCGGAACGAGGTCTCCTGTCATGAACTCTGAAACACAAAAGTGATCAATGCTGTTACTTACCAAGATGCATGCTCTGGGTATGTCTACATTACTCACTTTATATATTAGCTTGGCTTCCCTACTTGCGAGTCCTCTCACCTGACCATCACGGACCCATGGTTCCTGATAAACGTCCTTAAAATAACCGCCGATTATCCCTTGGCGTGATGGGGGTTTATCTGAGCGATATTAATTCCCGACTTTTTTTTTCTTTTTCTTCCCTCCCCCTTACCTTGGTGTTTGTGAGGTGAGTGCCCTTTCCTCACCTTCCTCACTAGCGACCAGTGTCCTGTTCGCTTTTTCCACATCTCCCACCTCCATGGCTGCCTCATTTGATGAGTCTTGCCCATAGAGGTCAGAGATGTGGTAGTCCACTGTTACTCTTCGCATTACTGGGCACCTCCGTTCCCATCGACGCAGCCGGCACCGGGGTGACTTCTTCGGCTACAGTGGTCTTTGACCCACTGCGGCTCCCTGGAGTTGCCTCTTCTCTAGTGGCAGTTTCCCTTGTTAAGCCGTGGACGGGGATTTTCCCGAACCGGTGTAGCCATTCTTCCTGAGGGTACTGCAGGATAGCTCGTCTATCGCTGCCCTCAAGAGTTGCCCTGCCGCCTCCTCCTTCAGGCTCAGGACCTTCCATCTTTTCGTGCTCAAGTCCAGCTGAAGTAGTTTCTCAGCTGATATTCCTTTGCTCCTGGGAAGGAAGGCCGTCACCACATGTGGTTTAGGGATGTCGTCTCCCCCACATGTCAGCCTACCCTCCCATTCCTTCAATCGTGGCACTTTCAACCTAAGCCACTCCGCTGACTGTGGTGTTTCACAGCTAATTAGCTAATTTTGAAAACTTTGTAGCTACTTTAAATAACCCATCTATTGCTGAGGCGAATACCATTTTTCAATATTTAGAAAATACAGTATCCGCCAAAATAAACAGTACCGAAACGGAGAGTGTTTTTTCGTTCATACGGAAAAGTTCGTAATGATGGTGCAAGCTTAGAACAGGTGTCAATAAAATATCAACAAAAATTTAATAAAGCAGCTCCTAGTAAAAGTGTGATGTTGGCTGTTGTTGAAAAATTTCGTCGCACTGGTAGTGTATTGTGTCAACGTAAAGGTTCTTCAGGTCGTCGAAAAACAGTATGCACTAACGAAAATGAAGGACTTGTTTTTAAGCAAATTGTGCACTCACCTCAAAGAAGTCTTGTAACAACTGCATGTAAACTCAACATTAGTGAAACGTCTTTACGTCGCATGTTCAAATCAATTGGTGGTTATCCATACCATATTCAAGTTGGACAACGACTAAATGCTGCGGACAAACGTTCAAGAGAAATTTACTGTGGTCGCATGTTGAGTTTAATTTACAAAAATCCCGAATTTGAAAAACATATGGTTTCAGACGAGAGTCACGTTCATCTTAGCGGCTATATTAATCGACAAACAACCAGATTCCTTGGATTTGAACGTCCTGATGTCATTGTAGAGAAACCACTCCACAGTCTTCGAGTTACCGTTTGGTGCGCGGTATCTGGTAATGGTATGATTGGTCCTTATTTAGTTGAAGATGATAAACAGAATCCACTTACTGTCAACCAAGAACGTTATAGAGAGAAAATTATTATACCTTTTGTGAGAGATCTAAATAACTTTTGCCGTGCACGAAATTTACAGTTTCGCACACAACGGTTCCAACAAGATGGTGCAACGAGCCATACAGCTGTGCGCACCTTAGACTTAGGTTAGGTTAACACGGTGGTTTGGGATGGAACCCACTTGGCCAGAGGCCCGTTGTGATGCCGTATGGGGTGGTTGCCACCCCCACCACTATCGTGAGAACCAGTAGCTGCTGTCAATGAACAGTATGATGCTTTTGATACCAACCGACTGAAGATCAGATAAGTTGTCAAAATAGGGCTGTCCCAGAGCAGAAAATCTTTGCCTGGATAGGGCAGGGCAGTGACAGAGTAGGTGGACCATCGTCTCTTCCTCCTCTTCGTCTTTACAACTTCTGCAAAAGTCATTCCTTTGTGGAATTCCCATGCGTGCAGCATGGCATCTTAGACTTACTCCGTCAACATTTCGATAATAGAATAATTTCTCGAAGAACAGACTTCCAATATCCTTCTCATTCACCTGATCTGACGCCACCTGACGCATACATTTGGGGCATAATGAAGGAAAAAATATTTCATTCGGAAAAGACGCCGGCGAATATTGCCGAACTACGGGAAAAAATACAAAATATTTTCGGCAGTTCCATCAACCACTTTTTATAAATATGTTTATTGACTTACAAAATATGAAGCTTGTTTGCGTCGACGTGGTGAACATTTTGAACACTTACATTACAGAAATTAAAAATTAATTTTCATTTTTATTTTCGGTACTGTTTATTTTGGCGGATACTGTATATTAAGATTGAGATCATTCATTATGAGTGAATAAATCGAATCCTTTTTCGTTTTTTTTTCTATTCTATTTATATTTTCCAGTTGTTTATTATGTTTTATTGTGTTTTTGTAATTATAGGTATTTATAATTTAAAAATGTTAAACCAAACCCTTGCTGTAACTTTTATGTTTCAGAAGCAATAAAGATTATTATTATTATTAATTTAATCAATTTTAATAGCCATTTGCACCGAGCTTAGAGTTAAGGGTCGCATAAAGTAAATATTTTTGTTGCACCAGACGTCAAACACAAAGTTTTATCAAACTTAGGCCGCCATTTTTACCGCATAAAGAAAACTTAACCTAAAACTTTTCTCAGTTGGCTATTGTTATGACACATTTTACAAGGGCAATTTTTGGTAGTTTGTGACTTAGTTTTTACTTGTTTTTTTTTATGCTTTTGTGGTTTTTAAGACCGAGATGGATATTTTCAACGACGGTTTATATGTATTAGAAATAATTGTTTATGGTTCCCCGAAACGGATATTTGAAAGGCCCAATAAAATTCAAACGATGGACATGAACATTTTGTTATATTTGTTATTATAAATAGTGGTAGTTTAGTTCAACCATTTTGTTGTTTACTGTTCTAAATAAGAGGGATTTTTACGTAGTAATAAATTTCTTTAACAAAATAAAAAAATAAACAAGGTTAAATCCTCAATCAAATGTCAACTTATATTTCCTACTATCAAAAATGTCTAGTGACTTTCTTTTAACAGCATGTTTGTTAACCGAACGTTAGTTTCGGTTAGTCTGGTTAACAGTATCCACCTGTTACTTATCTAGCTGTTAAGACCGACAATGGTGAATACGGCCGTAAATTGACTCATTTATTGTATTTTTTTTTCAGTATTTGGTGCAGGCTTTGTACGATTTTACGCCGCAAGAAGTAGGAGAATTAGAATTCAAACGAGGAGACGTGATCACAGTAACCGACCGTTCGGATCAACATTGGTGGCACGGCGAAATCGGACATCGCAAAGGACTTTTTCCCGCCACTTACGTAACGCCTTATCATTCTTAAATCACGTCGAAGAAAAAAAAACAAACGACAAGCTTTTAATTTTATATAAACATATAAAAGGGACGACGATCGGTTAAAATAAGAACCGTATTTTTTGGATTCACAGCATCAACATTTTTAACTAATATTTCCAAGTTTAACAGGGGGAACAGACACTTTTTTAAAAATCATTTTAACCTAAAATGTGTTTAATTGACAAAATATTTCATCGGGAAGTTCAAAACTTATTTTCCAACAATACGAACCTCTATTTTAACATTTTGAAGACGTTGGTAAACCGATTAATGTTATAAAATAAATAAAAAATTGTAAAGGAACGTGGTTCCTCCTCTTAAAGTTGCTCCCGATGACATTCCACAATTCACTGCCCTAACAGTTGGATTTTTATTTAAAATAACTATCTTTTATCTAATTTTTAATTGTATTTTAACCGAATTGTCTCCATTTTTAATTTAAATGTATAAATATAGTGAACAGTTTGGCGAACTCTACCTAAACCCCGATATAATTGTCACTCATTATTATTATTATTTCAATCAAAAGAGTTACCTAAAATTAATTTGAAAAAAAATGTTTACTATTTCGGACTGATTTTTCTGGTGCAAGATATTAGGGGAATAGTTATCTTTAAATTAAAAGAAATCTTAATCGTGAGATTATTAAAACGATATATTTATTGAAGAGCTTATTTTTAGACTATATACACTAATTAAGAAATTATAAGAATTTTTTATTTCCGAAAAGAAAACGATACGAGTGTTTTCAAAATTGACTATTTCATCACTTTACCTAAATTAATCTTACGGTACGTTAGGCCTACTTAGAATTATTTTTACTAACTTTGGATATATTATGCCTACTATGGCAATCTTAAGTATATGGGAATTTTAATCTATAAAATATATGCATTTATTCCAGAAATATTCAATAGTTGTCCAAATATAGCCATTGACAATCCATTAGTGGTCCTACTTGCTGAATACTTAGGGACTATGTGGCTTATTTTTACGCAATGTAATTTTTTTTCGAGTAACTTATCTACTAAGATCAAACTGGTAAAAAAATTGTCGGTAGGATTACCATATTCAGATCTTTAAAGTTTCCTGGCAAAAGATCAAACATTTCTGTGAAAGGAACAAACTCATCAGTTACTATTCTAGTATCTCTTGAATGTAGATTTTAATTGGTTATTGCCTGATAATGTTCACGAAAAATTGACCTTTTAGTACTTGACAGAGTTATTGTTAGTTCTTTTCGAACGTGCAAGGCACCCAAAATAATGATAATACCAATATAGCCTTAATTTCAACTACAATAAATGTTGGTGTCCATCTTTTTGCATTTTTATATCTATCTAAAAAAATGCGTAAATACAAAAAATTAATGAAGTAAAATATTTTTTACCTGATCTAGTATAAGATCCAGTACTTCTTCAGTCAAAAGCTGCATTATGGATATGATTTTGTTATTATGAAGAACAATCATTTTTTAACCTTTTAAAAAAATAATACATCTTCTGGTTAATAACTTGACCCAAGGAAGCAAACCCACCTATGCAATCGAAGAAACAAAGAGCATTGCCTTGAAATATGACTCTTTTGGGACGAGGATGGAACCCAACTATCTTAAACTGTCTCTGAAAACAATTCAGGGTCTTTTAGCTTATGTTGAAGCTCAAAATACATTTCTTTGTGATGAAGTGGGATAAAAACGCTACAATCCTTTTCACCCGTTCCGTTGGATTAGTTCTTTCATCGATGATCTTCAGGCTTTTTGGTTGGTATATCAAAATGAAAGTACCATCTTTGGCCCCTAAGATTGTTCTTTCATCTGTCTTCTTCGTGTTCCACTATAAGATCTTTTTCAATATCAAAAACTTTAGGAAAGTACTTCTCTTCAGGCAATTCTTACCACTTTACTGCGACATCGCCTAGCCCAGTTCCTTCTTGTATTCTGATTAGTCATCTGTATGTCACTTGTCAAGTGTCTGTCACCTGTCTATTCCGTTGCGTATCCATCAGTTTTTGAGGTAGTAGAGCAGTAACTTGGTGAGGACATAGGTATATTAGGTTTTAGTGTCATAGTATGTTGAAGGCTTAACTGATGTCCAAGAAAACTATTGATTGTTTACCGTTGAATCCTTTGTTCGCGTATTTCGGTATTTGGTCTATGTTTCTTCTTATAGTTTTTGTCAGGTGACTTGGTTGTTTTGCTCATTTCTGGAAGTAAACTGATATTTTTTTAGGTTTTGATAAATTTTCATCTATAATAACCCAGATTCATCGTGTTTCACTATCTAATAATCTTCAGTGCAAATCCCAGAAATCCTCACCATCTTTAGACTTTAACGTTGAGTATTTTTACATGAAAACATGTAAAGGGTGCCTAAATAATTATCTAAATAATAGATAGTAGAAGTAAGCCTAACGTACCAAAAGAAACTTAACAATTAGAGCAATAAAATGATCAAATTTGAAAGCACTTTGTAAAGAACCCGATGAATTTTTATTAATTTACACCATCGATTTTTGCTATTTAATTTTTTTTAATTGTGATGTTTTAAGATTTGTTACGACAAATTTTTATCCGGTATTTAAAGTTGAGTAAAAAAAGCTTAGAAGAGATGAAATATTTGTTGCACCTGTTAAATCTATATTATTATAAATATTATGCTCTACTAAAAACTGAAACTCTTCTAAGTCTTTTATAAAATAATACGGATTGTTAGTGGTTATTTTTTGTTGTATAATCAACAACAAAATTAGTTTCTTCTATAACTCAACCTAACAGATATGATCGAACAATTTTTTTTATTGAAATAATTGTTGAAGTTACAAAGTCAATTCAGTTTTCGAATTTACACAGTAGTCAAAAACGTGCCATTGGTCAGATATTTTTCCCACTTAAATCGATGGATAGTGTGACGCTGAAAATTGTATTAAACTTTTTTTTAAGTACGATTGTTATTTAATAAAAAAATAGTATTCAACGAAAAACTGAACTGTAGCTTTGATGACAAAAAAGCGATAAGCTGTGTTTCTCTTTTAATTATTTTTCCGTCAACGTATCGATCTGTTCGTCAAAAGATGCCATTTATTATCTTTTTTATATATTATTGTTTATTGTAGTTTATATATTATGCATATTTTATTAATTCTAAATCAGCATTTTGTGTGTAAATATGAATATTTTAGTTTTGCCAAATTATATAATATATGTGAATGCATTCATAACAGTTTGCATTTTTTTTTCTTTTAGTTATTATTATTCGGTTATTACTTTCTGTTATAATTTGGCATTTAGCTGATAATCGTATCAGTTTTTATGTAAATACTAACTTAGGTTATTAAAATTAAGATGTAAGTGCAACAACATATTTAGTAAATATATGTTATATACAAAAAAATGTTTTTTTATTTTACCTCTCTTCTGACAGTCGCTCTTTTGTAGAAGTTTAAGAAACAGGAAAAAACTATGGGAACGTGGTTGTGCTACCTACGTGGTTGGGCATAAGATTTCTTCTATATGATTGTTTTCAGTTAATTTTTGATCAAGGATGACTCTACATATTTTACATTCTGGGACAATTTTACGTCCTAGTCCTTAATATTGTCAGAGAGGCTTCTATGTTCCTCTTTAAGTAAGTCTTAATGGATTTAAACGAGTTGTTATCAAAAACACCTTCAATGTCAATGAAGACGCAAATGATTACTTATTCGGCCACTAATGGCTTTTCTATACTTCCAAGTGCTGTAGAGCACATAGTGGATCATGGGTATAAATATCGACTGAAAAGATCATATAATTTTAAATAACATCTTTTTTAAGCGAGTGTCACAAAAAATGAAGTTTTACGGATCTATTAACGTCCCTAAAGTGTATCTTTTTTGGCGGCTTTTTTACTTTACGGCCGCTGTTTTACTTTACGGCCGCTTTTTTACTTTACGGCCGCTTTTGCAAACAAAGTCATTATGAGGGCAACCTACTAGACACATTTAATTTGCTTATTTGAGTTATTTCCACGTCCGATATTAAGATTGTCAAAATATGAAGGCGGCCTACTAGACACACTTAATTTGCATGTTTGGGTTATTTACCCATAAAACAAATAATGCCCTAATTTATTAACTTCGTTATGACCCAACTTCTGTTTATCATACTTACTGTAAATAATTCTGTACACATATTTGTTACTTAATAATACACTTTTCATTTGGTTAATAAAAATTTGAATCTAATCTTCCAGTTTCGTCTCGGTTTAGAAACAAAATTGTAAAAAAAAGTTGTTACCTATTTGATGAGACACTCGCTTAAAAAATTTTGTGTGCACCTCAGCCGTATGATCTTTTTTGGCCTCACCTGAAATTTGCTTGTCCTCGGCTACGCCTCGGCCGCAAATTTCAGATTCGGCCAAAAAAGATCAACATTACGGCCTTGGTACACAAATAACTATTTTTGGCAAAATTCCATTTTATTATCCAACTTACACCGATAAAGGGTCTGTTTTATAATCTTATAGCGTTTTCGGCTGGGTACTCTGGATAACAAAGTTTTAGTGAGGTCAGTTTAGTCAAGAATTAATAGAACTATCTCTTTATTGAATACTCATGCGCAAATATTTTTGAATTTTCTCCTTTCACTGCTAAAATATGACTACTTCTTTCCATGGAACACATCGTATTGCTACCCAGAAATACCACTACTTAAATGAAAAAACCCTTGTAGCTGTCAAAAGCTAGTTTTATTTGCCGAATAGACCCGGCAACTCAGGCCATAAACCACAAAGAAGAAGTTCCAATTTTCAATTCCTTTATTTTTAATAGTGCATATAACAATAAAAATACTGAGATGGTCCAGAAAAACAAAATACAGATCCACTCAAATAAAATAAACAATAAAATAACCTTTTATGGTCTTATGCATAATAATATACGGATTGATAGGCTTGCCAACACAATTTTATAAGGGATACGAACATTTAGGAGAACTACGAAAGTGGGAGTTGGTTCGCGCATGAGTATTAAATTTGGGCCATTAACGAGATGGGTCTATTAACCTTCTTAATACTGAGTGACTTTATACCCCTTGAAGTACTAAGTGGGGTATTTTTGTACCCCAGCTTATGTTTACATATTTTGACAAAAATAGGTTATAGTATATTAAACAACGCATTTCATATGGAATTCTGTTATGACACGAGTTCAAGTTTAAAAAACGAATCGCGAAGCGATGAGTTTTTTAAAGAACGAGTGTCACAACAGCCATATGAAATAAGTTGTTTATAATATTTTTTATATTTTGCCCTTTTTACCATTTTTTAAATTAATTTTTTATTTTTATGTAATTACGAAAATTTTTATTTTAAGAAGTATGTCGGCAGCACTGTGTAATTTATAAAATTTGACAGTTGTGACATTTAAATTATCAAATGTTAATGTTTTAAAATATTTTAAAATGAATAATATACCAATAATAATATATTATATAAGTAAAATATTATATTCATATTCACAGATACTTTCTTAAAGAACAATATAAAATTAATAAATTGCTATTAGCCACAAATGTCATTGTCAATAGTCTTGCCTTTAGATACTTCACTCATGTCGCCAACCATTTAAAACAAAAATTTGCGCGCGTAAAAGTTACATTACGATACGCAAATGCGTTTTATAATGAAGATTTTTATAAGTGCAAAATATAAAAAATACTTTATTAATGATGTAAGAACAAACACAAATACAAAATGTTTATATAAAAAAAAATATTTTACAATGATTTTAGCAAATAGTAACTTACAATGCATGAGTGGTAAAAATATAAACTAAGTTTTACATTGACAGCAAATAATTTTTTTCTTGCTGTGCTCTTGGCAGACAAAATTTCCGTAGAGTTCACATCTATTGCGTATTTTTCTATCTCTTTTGCGAGAACAGACTACACAACGACCTGAGGATTTCTTCTTAATTGGTTTTACGTTACAGGTTCCCAACTCGGGAACTACTGCAATCATGTGATCACAAATTGGCTGCTGGATCCTGTCCGTATTTTTATATCTTCTAATTATTTGTGCCTTTACAAGTTCTTTTCCAAGACATAACAAAAATTTACGCCTGGCATCCAAATATGACTTATTCCAATCAGGGTACTTTAGTCTCCATAGAATGAAAGAATTTAGGGCTGCGGTATCAATAAGATGACCAAAAATAACCATTGGCCATCTGTTTGTCATTCGTCGTGTGGTATATTCTTTCACCATTTTGTCCGCTGTGTCAACAGCACCTTTGGTGCTATTGTAATGTAACACTATTTCAGGTTTGGGCATATTTTCATTGCTGCTAACTTCATCTAAAGAATGTTCTGTGGATAATAAAATAACTGCCTTGTTTTTGTCAGCCGAATAGGAGACTAATGTGTGGTCCTTGGTAAAAACGAAAATGCTTGAGGGTACTGGACGAGTTTTACTGGGCAAAAGTTCCTTTGGGATAAAAGTTTTGTTTTTTCGTACTGTACCACAAAGGATAAATTTTTTAGCTAAGAGCTTGTCAGCTAAAGACAGATGTAAAAAAATTGTCTGTAGTAATTTCGTATCCTTCAGACAAATGTTCCACCATATCGAGGACCACTCTCTCGCCTTGATTTTTTTCCACGGTATTATTCTGCTTTCCTAAATACACCTGCAGGTTGTGAGTATAGGCATTGGTGACATCACAGAGAGCCCAAACTTTTATCCCGTATTTGTCGGGTTTGCTTTTCATGTAAACTCTGAAAAACACTCGACCTCTAAAACTGAGAAGTTGTTCGTCGACGGTCATGTGAGTTCCTGGATACATCATTCGTTTGAAATTTTCGACAAAATTTTCAAATACGCATCTTATCCACAGCTTTACGCTCTTCTCTCGTGTCAAAGTCATCAAAACGAATGTATTTTGTAAGTGTAATAAATCTGTCTCTTGACATAGTGGCAGGAAAAATGGGCCTACTGTAGCACTTATCTGAAATCCACAACATTTCAATTGGCTCTGTAGTAGCTTTCAGAGCTTCTTGCTCTCAGAGCTCTTCAGAGCTTTTATTTCAATAGAATCCGTGGGTATCCATGTTTTCTTATTTTCCGGGTTTTTTTCATTCCATTTGTCATATAGTAAAGTAGCTTTTTGATTTGTTTTTCAACTATAATATCTTTAATGCTATCCGATACAAAAAGCGAGAACACCTCCATCATGGTTTCAAAATGTTTGCTGTATTCGGTAGGCCCAATGTCTTATAATATTTTTTCTGGTACATTTAGTAGATCGTATTGGTCGTTTATACCAAATCGTACCATCTTTAGCAGTACAGGTAGGCAAAGCATCAGCAATCTCATTGTGATCATCTTTACTCTCAACTTCCACTGCTTCGATAACATCGGATTCGGAATCAATTTCTTCAACGTAATCCTCCTCACCTGATGACTCCTCAAAGAGAGACAAATCTTCATCTAGGTTAAGATTTCCCTCGTGATACATTTGTAATTCTTCATCCGTTAATTTGTTGGGGTTTCTTACTTTTCTACTTGCCATTTTCTAAAATATTAAATCATAAAGTAGCTATAAATAAATTATAAAATATGAATGTAACAAGTCTTATTATGATTTCAACGGAAGTTAATAATTTCAGCCAAGCACTTCACACATTCGATGTTTCACCAACGACAGACAAAACAGAAATAAAATTGCATCGATCGCACAGCACGGCTCTAATAACAAGCTTCGACAGGAAATGACCTGAATAAACTGTTGTATAAAACACCTACATCGTTTACGGACTGGGGCATTTTTGTACCCCAGACTCTTTCGATCATAAAAAAAATAAAATGAATTTTCGTATCACCCTGAGAATCTCACATTATATGAGGAAATACATATAATTATATGTATTATATATAACCATTTCTAAGAGGATTTTCACGTATCATTGACGAGGCCAAAGTATCTTCATTATCTAGTACAAAATTTCCAGGGGTACAAAATTACCCCAGGGCCCTTATTCTCATCCAGTGGATATGAATACTCCTATATGAAGATCCACCATCTTCCTATCGGACTTTCCTATAGAAGTATTCATAATCACCGGATATCCGTTAGTATTACGAAGGTTAACAAATGAAATAAAAAAATTAAAACTGACAGAACCACAAACTTTAGTTTTACCCATAGATAATATAAATAAGATAGATAGCCCACTCAATGCTACACTTTTTGATCATGTTTTATGTCAGACGCCCTCTACCGAAATGTCCTCATTTTTTTACTTGTTTTAACTGTATATTCCTTATACTCCTAATCTAAGGTATATTCCAATAAAGAAGAAGTAGTAATAATTATTGTCTTACTGGGAATAGGCCACCTTGGTGCAGCGACTGGGGATGCATCTCAGAGTTCTGAGGGATGCATTGTGCATGTGCACATTTTAAATTAGAGCGGGAATGGTTTTATATATAATAAAAATGTATTACAAGTTCTTTGTAGCTAAATTTACAGGATAATGAAGTCCATTAATTACAGAAACAAAATACTGATTATTAAATATATATTAAAGATGACTGCTTACATCAAGCATTTGACCTGAGAGGATAATTAAATTTTAATAATTAAAAAGAAAAACTTTCATTATCCTGTAAAATTATTTATAAAGTTGTGTTGGATGTGACTTCCGTCACGAACATAATGAAATCCGAGAAATTGAAACCATATAAATTTCACATCTGTGTTTGGATTTTATTAAAAAATAATATTGTACCCGCTATTGCAAGACATACCTTCCGGATGAAGACATACTAGGTTTTCAGCCATGCACCTGCACATCGTGCGCATACGAGACTTGGTGGTACAGCGTGTACATTAGTAAAAATGTAAGTCTGGAGGAGTATGAAAGATGCATGACTGTGATGGAGGACGATTTGAGGGTGTCAAAAGGGGTATAGGAGATATATGAAAGTAGTGGCAAGGGACTTTAACGCCAAAAATATTGCATGGGGTGGAAGGAAAGCAGACAGGAGGGGAGTGATTCTAGAGGAGGTGTTGACATACAACGATACAACGGGTTAACGCGCGGTGCTCAACAGTGGGTTGCTGCTCACCTTCGTGAACGGGGATGGGGGTTCGTTGTATATACATGTGACTGCATAATGGCTGGAGGGTGATGGAAGAGGAGGTAAGCTTGAGCTTGCATAGGTAAGTGGAGATAGACATAAGTAAGATGGAAAAAGAGATTGAAGAAGGTAGAAGGTAGAGTTGGACGAAGACCGACGCGGAAAGACTGAGGAAGAAAGTAGGCGAGGAGATAGAAAGAGGACTCAGGCATGGTGTTAATGATTTGTATGAAGTGATAGAAGGCTGTAAAAGAAAGAACGAAAAAGGATGTTGAGGACGAAAGGTGAATGTAAGGGTAAGGAGAGATACAAGGAGAAAAAGAAGTAGCTTGAGCGGAAGATCGAAAAGATAATAATCCAAGGGGTAAGGCTTACGGGATAGCAGTCAAAAGAATGAGGGGAACTAGGAATATGGTGCTAGCTAGAGAAAGATTGGGAGAAAGAGATTATTAACAAACTCTTCGCAGTGGGAGAAGGAGTAGAGGAGAATATAATTCGTGTAGAGGAGGATTTTAGTAGAGGTAATATGAGGGGGATAACGCCGGTAGAGATAAATGAAATAAAGAAGAAAGGGCGTGGAATCAAGGATAGGAAGCCCCAGGCCAAAAAATAGATGGCTTGAGTTAATAAAGAGACTGTTGGACGATAGTGGGGGGTATTTCTTGAAACTAGCCAGAGTGGTACTGGTAATAAAGGCGGGTAGGGAGGGAAAGCAGGCCGGTGCCTACAGGCCCATCAGTCTGCGGTGTGGGATAAGTAAAGTGTTGGAGGGGATAATAAAGACTAGAATTGAGAAGGAAGTGGAAAGAAATCGGGGTTTTAGGGGAAACCAAATGGGTTTGTGAAGGGGAAATCATGTATCTCTGTATTGGAGAAAGTGATGAGCTTGGTGGAAAATGCTAGGGAGGGCAGTTGGATAAATAAAAAAATCGCCTTATTTGTATTCTTCGACGACGGAGATGGGAGTGCCTCAGGGATCGGTATTGGAAGTGCATGTTTGATGTTTGTTTGATAAAATGTTTGTAAAATTGTTAATAAAAGGTCTGTTCCAACCAAGCAAAGAACCGTTCTAAAATAGTAATTTTTGTGTGCAGTGGTGTACTGAGTTGCGCAGTGCACTAATTTGGTCTCGTGAGTGGTAATATTACCGTTCTAGAACGGTTCTTTGCTTGGTTGGAACAAACCTAAATAATAAAAATGTTTGATAAAAAAAGGGAGAGGCAGAGATAGAACGAAAGGCGGAGGGAAAATGTGTAGAAAGATTGTGGAAAAGAAAGCAATGCGGATTGGAAGTGGCCGAAGAGAAGACAGTGGGATTACTGGTGAAGGGACGTAGCAAGGAGAGAGACTTGGAGGTGATAGTGAAGGGAAAGAAAATTCAGATGGATGAATCGGTAAAATACCTAGATGTGTGCCAGCTATCGTTCAAAATCACATGTTAAAGGCAGCGCAGAAGGCGAAAATTCGGGCGGCATGGCTGGGGATTGATTGATTGATTGATATGTAATGTGAAAGACCGGGAGAATGGAAGAGAAGAGTTATTGGTAGAACGATTGAGCAGAGTGTGCTATACAGGGCGGAAGTGTGGGGTGGAAGAGCGGGAGTACATGCGAGGATTAAACCACTACTAAGGGTTCAGGTACTTCTTGACACAGATGCTAAGTGGGCAATGGGTCAAGAGCAGGATATCTTCACAAGATTGGAAAAAGACTGGAGTGTGTGAAAGGTGTGAAGAGGAGGATGGAGTAGGACACGCGTTAAGATGCTGGAAGAATGCAGAAGTGCTGAAGAACTTGGAGGAAAAACTCGTGAAGGCGGTGTATTGGGAAAATATGGTGGAGATAATGTTGAGAGGGGAGAGGGAATGGATGGAGGTAAGTAAGGCAGTGGAGAGTATGGCGTTGGGAATGCTTATACTTTGTAAAACTTTCAATAATATTTGGTTATTAATCTACACTTTAGGTAATTTATGATCCGTTCGATAAACAATCCGTAATCCACGCTGTTAGCTACCGTAGCAATGGATGAATGGATGCGCTTAAGTCAGTCATAAACGGTGCCTCCGGGATACATGGTGACCTCCCGTAGTACCCAGCCTTACCAGCAGAAGCGGGCTCTGTGGTGGTGGACAGACAATTCCAAGCTACTCGTTGGATGTGGAATGGATTGTAAGGAAATAATAGAACAGGAAGTAATGGATGAAGAAAAGGAAGGGAAGGGAATTTTTGGTAAATCTAGGAAGGTGAAACGTACTCTAGATAAATAGGAGAGTCGGGTGAGTGGACGGTGAAGAGGAAGGAGGTATCGCCTTTGGAGGATAAGGAGCAGAAAAGAAAACAGGAGAAAAGAGGTGAGGATCGAAAGATTGGGAGGGGGGAAGATTGGGAGAGTGTAGAGGATCTGAAGGGAATGGTAAAGCGGTTGGAGGAAAAAGTAAAAAAATTGGAGGAACAGAAGATGGCGCCAGAAAGGAGGGGGATGGTAGGGATGAGAAGAAAGTTTTTGATTTGCTGAGTCGGATGTTTGGAGATTGATAGTGGGGAGAGTGTTGGACTGCACAGGCTCGAACTTATGGGGATGGAAGTATTAAGGAAGATGGTGGCATGGGTAAAAAAGAAATATAAATATATTGTAATAAATTACAATGATAAATGTGTTGATTGATTGATATAATATTAATTGATGTAATTGTTAAATTGTTATTTTTATTATTTTAAAATTTTTATTAAATTTATTAAGTTTTGTGGGGCTATAATTTATGATTGTGTATGTTTTTATTCTAATTTAACCTTTAATTATCCCAAAACACCTCAAAACTTCTTTATTTTTAATTATTCTTTTAATTGTATACAAATTGTGTATTATCAAAGTCAAAATATGGAATTTTTTATCTATTTCTGTTATTATTTTTAGGTTATTCAAATGAATTATTAAACATGAGTAAATCTTAACCTCAGTAGTCGGTTGAAAATAAAAAAAATCAACGATAAAATTATTTATTTCACTTATTATATCTAAAAAACAACGTACCCTTTACCTAATTTGTTTATTGTCAAAATTTAGTTTCCAATTGTTTTTGGTTATAAATTAATTTTACATTTACATTAGTTATTATGCGGCCATTTTTTTAATTTAGCAGGAAGTCGGCCATTAAATAATAACAATTTTAGAAAAAAACTAGCGTGGATTGGCTTTCAGGTGAAATCAGAATGACCTAATTTTTTCGAGTTTTTATATACTCACGCCGGAAGTTGCAAAGATGGCGGATTTTTCGAAAGTCTTTTGTTTATTATAACCTTTTTCCAATGAATTTTTTAAAAATTTAAATTTTTAATTTGGGATTTTCTGAATTTCTAATTGTTGTATAATGAAACTATACAACTTATAATATTACAAAAATAAATTCTTCAAATTTTTAAACCCATTTTTCCCTATAAAATTAATGATTTTCTGGAGCTACATAGTGGCGGACATCTTTACAATTAATAATGATAATTTATAACAATTATGAGCAAATATTTCCTTTTGACATTTAATTTTAACATAAAATAAAAATTTATATATTCAAATATAGCCAGTAAACTTTTTCTATTGACAACTATACTTATTTTGGTTTATATTTGCGTTTAAAATTTACTGCGTCATAACAATTTTTATGTAATATTTATCAAATAAACAATATAATAACATTTAAAATTATCAATGAACAACTTAAAATTAAATATCTTATAATAATACATGGTTTTAATAAACAATAACACTAAATCAACACTTAATATTAGATTCATGTCTTTGCATTGTAATCATTCTTTCTTAAGTCTATATTTTCAGTTTGTAATCACTGTATCACTATTTGCAGTGTCTTTTCACTAGTTTTATCAGTCACAAGGTCATGTGTAAACTTTTAATTATTTAGTCTTTGTTTACAAACAATCTTAATCACTTTCTAACAATGTTACATATGATAAATTTCAATATCTTTTTTAGATTCTCTCAAGTCTATATCCTGCATCAAATCATGGATTGTACCAATCTTATACTATCATCCCATACATTGAAATATGGAATCATCACTTTGATGCTTAAAATGAAACCAAATATTGGTTGGGTAAGTCACATTATTTATTTAGTTATAATTCTAATCTATGATAATACTTATTTTGTTTTTAATTGCTAATGTTTGTTTATTAAATTTAAATTATACTAATCATAAAATTAATTGAATATGGTTGGATATTTTCTACTCTAAGTAGTGGTTTGTAATAATCTATACCTATTTATTTTTATCTTATAACTACCTATAAAACATTATCAAACTAATTATTAATATTAACTTTAGTTATATCTTATTGATATTTTGATTAAACTAACTTTATATAACTATTAGAATTGGTTTCTTATAGCTAATATTAGATTCATATTATTCAGCATTGTCATATTCTAATGTTTATTTTTATTTTTATTTTTAGCCTAAACATCATAGGATAATGGATTTAGTTATTGAATCGACTCCTGATGTTAGTGTTTCTTCATAAAGACTCATCTCTTATCAAGTTAAATTTGTGTGTGTGTCAATTGAGATTTGTTAAATAGTTCCAATAAAGAAGTTTTATGGTAAATTCATCATTTAAAAGAAAGACTTCAAACTTATATCCTTTTTTTTATAATTTATCACAATCTTAAATTATATTATATTTTGGGTAAGTTATTCTTTTTATTATTTTAAAACATTACAATATATATAGAAAGGGAAGGGGCAAGAGAAGAAACGAATGAGGCGGTTATGTTTAAAGATATTGGGGATCTGCATCAGAAAGGGAATTGAAAAGATTAAGTAGGGGTTAGGGGATATGAATAATAATAATAATAATAATAAGCTTTATTGTCGAAAAAATTTTTTAAATTTGTGGACAAAGCTGTTTAAAAAAAAAAGCAAATCACACAGAACAAAACAGTAATACAAGAGTATTTACAAGTAAATAAAACATAAAACATACAAACATATAAAACTTCACAATATAAAACATTGCGAAAGGTCAATTAAAAAAAAATAATAAAAAATAAAATAAAATAAATGTATACTTTATGTATACATTATACAATGAGACTGATAAATAATAAGTAATAAAAAAATTAAAATTTAAAATTTTAATTTAGTCAGAGTAACAACAAAAAAAAACAACAAACAACAAAATAGATAAATATCACAAATTAACCTTCCAGTGCGTGAGATGGTCCAAAATAATTTATGTAAAAAAGTCGTCAACTGCATACAAAGCTCTCTCCACCAAGTATGATTTTAAAGCGATACGAAATGCGGTTATTGATGAAATGGACTTTATTTCCAAGGGTAGATTGTTGTGCATTTTCTTAGCGTTATAAAAAATAGAGCTTTTGATTAGTTCCGTGCGAGGTTTTGGTAAATAAAGGTCATACTCTGCACTTCTAAGAGGGTAGTTATGAGATGGTCTGTCTGAGACTTCAGGTAAATGTTTCCGAATTAAAGAAATGGATTCAAAGATAAATAGGGATGGAAGTGTTAATATTTTATGTTTTTTAAAGAATTCCCTACAGTGAGTTTTACTGCTTAGTTTCAGCGTATACCGAACAGCTCTCTTTTGTAATTTAAAAATACGTTCAAATTGAGTCACACAACATGTACCCCAAAAAGGAAGTGCATATCGGAGATGTGACTCGAAGAGGGCAAAATAGACTGTTTTGGAAGCTGACAGGTGAAGCTCCCTAGATATTGTTCTCAGTGCGTAACAAGAAGAGCTTAGTTTTTTGACAAAGCGTCAATGTGTACATCCCATTTTAGAGAGCTGTCAACGACTAGTCCCAAAAATCTCACAGAGTCAACGACCTCTATAGTAGAATTATTCAACATAATAGGTTGAATTGCAGATGTGTATGGTAAAACTTTCGTTTTAGAAACGTTCAAACACATATGGTTAGAATCACACCATGATTTGATGATGGTTAAGTCATGTGAAACGATTCTATGCAGTTCGGTGATATCCGGGTGACTCCAAGAAAAGCTAGTGTCGTCTGCGAATAAACAAATTTTTCCGCCGATGCTCAAGTCAGCAATATCATTGATAAATAGCAAAAACAATATAGGACCCAATACCGAACCTTGTGGAACCCCATATTCTATCTGCTTGCATGAAGACCTTAATTCATCAACTCGTACAAGCTGCAGTCTATCACTAAGAAAGGACTCGAACCACCTGATCGAGGTGCCTCTAAATCCATAGTACTGCAATTTTTTAAGTAGTATTTTATGATCCACGCAATCGAAAGCTTTTGAGAAATCACAAAATATTGTAGCTGTAGAGTGTTGATTGTTTAAGCTGGAGTAGACATTATTAAAAAGAGAAAACATTGCATCATTTGTGCATTTACCACTTAAAAATCCAAATTGATTTTTAGCTAGAATATTGTATTTACTCACAAATGAAAGAAGCCTTTTTTACCAACCTTTCAATGATCTTGGATAACGTAGGAAGAAGCGCGATTGGGCGATAGTTAGAAACTTGATCTTTATCACCTCCTTTATGCAAAGGAATGATTATGGCTGTCTTAAGGCAAGTAGGAAAAATACCAATTTGGAACGACTCATTAATCAAATTAGTTAGAAGATCTAATACACAGTCCGGCAGATTTGCGAACATTTTGAGAGTAAGCCCATCTACTCCAGATGCGGATTTGTTTTTAATGTCTCGAATTGTATTACGAAGCTCTTCTGTTACCACAGGTGAAAAAAAGAAACTGTTTAAGTTTTCATTAACATTCGGTAAATAAGAAAGTGGATCAATAGTGGAAGTTATAGAATTAGTTAAGGGGGAGACTCAGAATATCAAGGAGCAGGGAGGTGATAAATGAAGCAAATAAGGTAGTTGAAGTGAGGGGAATGCTAGGCGAGGTGGAAAGGGTTACAGTAGCAAGGTCGGTGAAGGTAGAATGGGGAACAAAAACCATTAAGGTGATAGGAATAGACCCGTGGATGGAAGATGAGATAAGAAAGAGAATAGAGGAATTAACTGGGAAAGGTACTAAGGTGCTTAAGGTGGTAAGAGATAGGAATGGAATGAAGATGGCGGTGGTGACTGCGGAATGGGAAAAGGCGGAAGTTTTACTGGGAAAAAGGGACTTGAAATTGGGGTAAAATAGGGTAACATTTATGGTGATCGTGCTAAAGGACACTAGGTTGCGGTAAAGAGAAGGGGTCAAGAAGTCTAGATGTTGGTTATGTAAAAGCGAGGAGCATGGACAGGAACTGCAGATAGGCGTTCCTTTGTAGAGCATGTGGGGTCAAAGGACACAAAACAGGGAAGGTTTGTTGTATGGGGTAAAAGATGTTGGATGGGTATGAGGATGGAAAAAAAGGGGGGAGGAGGGGGTAAAGGGTAAAAAGGGATATAAGGAGAAGAAAAAGGATCTGTAGGATGACGTAAGGAGATATGAGGGTTTTAGAGAAAACCAGCATGGGTTCACGAAGGAGAAATCGTGTATCTCTGCGCTAGGTAGGGTGGCGGATTTGGCGAAAAAGGCTAGGGATGGCAGCTGGAGAACAACAAGCTGGCACTACTAGTGTTCTTCGATGTGAGGAACGCGTTTAATAGTATCAGGATGGAGGCGGTATTGAGCGCGTTGTAAAAGCTTGGAGTGGGTGAGGGGTTGGTTAATTTAGTGGAGGATTACCTATCGGCTCGGGTTATAATAGATTCAAGGGGAAGGAGATATAGAACGGAGGTAGGAATGTCCCAGGGATCGGTACTGAGACCGAAGCTCTGGAAGTGTGTGTTTGATGAGATTTGTGGGATTGTATGCGAAGAGGAATGTGAGATAACGGTGTATGCGGTTGATGTTTGCCTGGTGTGTACGGCAAAGAGAGAGACGGAAATAGAAAGAAAGGCGGAGAAGATGTGTAGGAAGATTGTGGGGAAGATAGAAGTGGCGGAAGATAAGATGGTGGGATTACTCGTAAAGGGACGAAGCAAGACGAGGGAAGTTACGGTGATGTTAAAGGGGAAGAAAATTCGCATGGAGGAGTCGGTGAAGTATCTGGGTGTTTGGTTGGATGGCCAACTATCCTTCAAGCACCATATGTTAAAGGTAGCAGAAAAAGCGAGAGTACGAGCAGCATGGTTGGGGAGATTGATGTGTAATGTGAAAGGGAAGAATGGAAGAGGAGAGTCTTTGGCAGGACGATTGAGCAGAGTATGCTGTACGGAGCGGAAGTGTGGGGTGAAAGAGCGGGGATCCATGCGAGCATAAGGCTACTACTGCAGGTGCACAGGGGGATTTTGTTGAAATTGGTACAGAGGTACAGGACAGTGAGTGCAATAGCAGCAGCAGTGGTTATACCCTTTGGACCGGTTGGCTAACGCAAAGAGGCAACGGTGGAAGTTCAGGATTGGATGGAGGAGGAAATGGTGAGAAGGTAGGAGGGATGTGAAGGTGCATTAAAAAGGGCGATTGGGAATGGGAGTGAGTGGATGGACCGAGAGTTTGGGAAGGTAAACTACTTCTTGACCCAAGTGCTCACTGGGCATGGGTCAAGAGTGGGCTATCTACACAAGATTGGTAATTAAGGGACTGGAACATGCGTGAGGTGTGAGGTGGAGGATGATGAGGGTCATGTGTTTAGATGTTGGAAGAACAAAGAGGATTTAGAGAAGTTGGAGAGGAGACTCGAGGTAGCAGTGTATTGGGAGAACATGGTAAAGATAATGCTGAGAGAAGAGAAAGAAGGTGGATATTAGTGAAGTTGTGGAGAAAATGGTTAGGAGAACGGAATGTTATGATGGCTAATACTATGAATGCGTGAAGAGTGTATGAGAGACCGCCGCCCGTCTTGAAGTATATTACAGTAGTGATTTCGAGGCGGGGGTAACGGCGAGTTTTGAGGTGGGTTTGGTTGGTAGGCATCCTCTCGAGGGTGAGTCCAACACTGTTGGGTTCTGGATAAAGACCCACGAACATGAGTTTCCCATCCCAGCCCAAAAAAAAAAGATGATGCTGTTTATTATACCACTGAGTTTCTACACTCTTAACCCATCTGGCCTCCATGTAAACGTCATAGAGGCCACAATTATCATGGGATATGGACAAGGGAGGCAGTATTCATACAACGAAAACACTTAATTCTATAAGAATACCCATTTGAGTTTAAGAGATTGCAATTTCTCAGAGTCTGTTTCACTATAACCATTACCAAAGCTCAAGGAAAAACAGAGGGTGAAGGGCTCAATTAGGGTTAGCCCACATTTAGCTCCTACAGGCGCCTAACTTTAACTGCGTGCAATATATAATGTCACGAGCCTTTCAGTTGCACAACTGTAAGCCAATTTTAACTTAATTTCTGTGAGATGTTTCCGGAATTTGAAACAAGTACTGTAAAAGTTTATCGGACCTACAATGAAAAAATAAATGTTTTAGGGCACAGTATGAAATGGAAATCTATTTTCTGGATTAAAATCAAGTACGTAGATGTACGTTTTAGGGTACCGTGTATTTCAGAATTTAAGCATAAACCAGCTAGTAATAGAATATACTCCACAATATTTGATGTATTTTTAAAATAGTTTTCTCATGTAAACCAACTGTCCAATCCTTTACGCTTATGCAATCAATAAAGTATCAATTATTCCTCCAAATTTTAACAGTGTACTGACGCAGATGTTTGAGGTATGCTGAAAGGAGATAAGGACTGTTCATTATTAAATTCTGGACTCTCTTGTGCACCGGTTGTGATACACACATATGCGACTATAAATTCTCTATTAGATTTAACTCGAATTGATGAGAAATGGTAATAAAAAATAAAGGATTATCACCCTTTGCGCAAGATCGAACTCGAAGAGCTATATTCACTTAAAAGTAGGTACTAAAAATTGATTATATATATTTCTTAAAATTTAATAAAATTCATAAAAAAGTATTTTACAAATTCAATTACCCAAAAAAGTACAAAGAATAATAAACAATTCGTTTAAACTAACTTCGCTTTTGTTGTTAGTTGTTATTATTATTCTTAGTAAGATGAACTTCCACAGAATATGGGTTAGTACAATAAATTCAAAAAAACACACATTTAAATGACATTTTTTAAATTATAATATTGATATTAGGTACTTCTATGAAAAATAGATTATTAAAATTATTGTTTTCCTTTCTTCAAAAATATTATCTTCACAAAATATTCGAAGGAAATAGAGACAAAATGAAATTCCTTGGAAAACAGAGGTTAAGTATCTAAGCATTATACTAGATAATACATTTACTTGGAGCAACCAGAAGCAAGAACAGAAAATTCTCGGAAAAATACTGAGACGGATGTACACTGCCACAGTGAGACCAATCATCACATACGGGGCAGCAGCCTGGGCTCGTATTCTTGACTAAGGGAGTGAAACTTCCAGACTGAACATTGTCTTTGTCACTGCAATGACGAAGTAACCAAGCAAATAAATTTAAAACATATGTTCTCTGGCGATGCTCTACTTCCTCAGTCAAAAATAAGGGTCTTGGAGAGTACCAGTGCGAGGAATAACTTCGCAAAGCTACAAAAACTGGCCTGCGTGTGCGGAAAGTATTTATTAGGGGGTAATCTTTAATGGTACGTGATTTCTGGAAATGAAAAATAATTTTGTTAGATAATCTTTAAGCCGCTACACCACCTGATAATCTTACAAGATGAAGAAGAATCCTTATTCAAACAGGACAACCTAATATACATATAAGATAAAAAGAAAATGTCTTCCAATGTCGTAAAATATAAAATTTTACAATAGATATTCAATAATAAACAATTATAAATAAATCCAAAAAAAATTTAAAATTGGTAGGTACATACAGGATGAAACTCGCAAATTGAAAAGATGAAATTAATAACCATCATTTATATTTTTTATAAAGTCTTTTAAGTTAAATTTGAAGGAGTTTAGGTCACAGGCTTTTAAGTCATTCGGCAATTGATTATATTAATTAAAACCTTTAAAAAACAATGAGTTTAATGAGCTAATAAATTTAGCTTTTTTATATAGATCTTTATATTTATGGTGTTATGCTTATGTACTTGATTATTAAAAATATATAGTTTAAATATAAAAACCATCGCAAAGTAATATAATCTTTGGTGAACTGAAAACCACTCAAATGACAACATGAAAACAACTAGCTTTTAATATTATAGGTACGCATTCCCGATTTTGCAGTCTTAGAAGTTGGTTTATTAAACAGATACAGTATTAAGAGCAAAAACCAAAATGCGGTTGAATTATGGTGTCATAAACAGTAACTTTGGTATTAGTTGTTGGAAATTATGTGAATGCCACTTTATATATTGATGTTTTGTTTTTTTCTAGTATGTTTCATAAAAATAAAGTTGTTTCGGTCTGATATAAATATAGAATCAGTTAATTCTATTCTCCGATTTATTTCAAACTACGCTTTGCTATCATTAGTTGATAAATTTTGAGATATTCTTGAAGAAATAAAATGATCATCATAACTAACGGCCGATTTCATAAAGGATAATTTAACATTAAAGTATACTTTAATATATACTATTGATTTCATAACTAACTTAAAGTATTCTTTAAGCCAAAAGGGTCCTTTAAAGTTCATTTAGCTACAATATAACGTCAACTTTAATATTTGTGTCAGTAAGGTTTGCTAGTTTTGCGTTCGTTTAATCGTCGATCATAATAATAATAATGAATAAGTTTCAATAGTTCTATTTCAAGTTCATCTGATGAAGACTTAGTCTAGAGGTTTAGCTTGCAGGATTATCAAAAAGGTGTATCTATTGCTATTGCCTCACTAACCCGACAACACATTCGCATATATGAAAATAATCGAGAAATGGAAGAAGTAGTTGAAACATTTTATGAAATAGATTCAATTCCCAAGACCATTGGCGCAATTGATTGCACATTAGTTAAAATTGATTCTCCTGGCGGACGATGCAAAAATATTCAAGTGTAGAAAGTATTATTTTGCAATAAATGTTCAGACAGTAAGCGATGCTAAATTAAAAATTAGAGACATTGTTGGGGAATGGCCAGGATCGGTACATAATAGCAGTTTAAAACAAAAATTAGGTGTATTTGGTCAGTATATGCCAATTGGTGACCGTGGATATTCTCTAAAGTCGTATCTTATGACTAAATTACAACAAACCAGAACACCTGCTGAAATTTTATATATGTAAAGACTATAGTAAGCCCACTATGGACTCCGTAACACACTAGAGTGAAAGAAAACGAAGTTACGGAGAGATTAGTCAATAAAGGGGCAGAAACACCTTCTTGAACCGAAATCCTTAAGTGATATAAGCAAAATATCGTAGCATTGGAAAGATCTATAAGCCATGAAAATGAAAAAGTAATATTTGGAAATTATAAGCAAAAATGACATGAACAACGATAGCGTTGTTCTGAATAAAAACTTTTTTGATACTGTCGGTTAAAGAAGACCCTGCAATGCACGTTATCTGGGTACTTACGAGATGGAAGAAGATGAGTTACCAATCATGAGTACCTAGTAGATGTCACAGTTCAAACCAATTTCAACCGAACTATGTCACTTAAAATTGAATCTAGTTCAATTTGGTATTCATTTTCTAAGGCTAAATCTCACCAAAGATGCCTGACATGCGAGAGAGAATCAATTCTCCTGTCAAGACCCAGGAGAATCATCTCTTCTATAGTGGTTTTTGTCTCGTTATCTATTTTTAATTTACTTTAACTTTAAGATTTTGGGTATAAATATTGATTAAATCTACTATAATTATAATTTCTAATATACCGCATTTAAAATAAAACATGGATTTACTTGAACCCGCTGAAATATTACTTATGTTGAAAGTAATAAAGGACTTGGAAGATGCTGAATATCAACCTATTCCTGCAGTTCGTCGAAATGTTTTAAGAGAGAACTGTTTTAATTCATCTGATCGCCAATTCCTTATTTGCCCCCGGAATGGAATTTAGTTTATTAGAAATTCTACCCAAGAGCTTTAATTGATTAACAAGTATATCTTCCGTCCAATTTGGAACCTACGAGTACCCCTGCATTATCTTCGATCAATCTGAACAGGAACTTCATTCTGTCTATTTGTAATTGTTTTTTCCTGTTTTTCCATTATGTAAAATAATAATAAATAACCTTCGACATATTATGGTTTGTCTAATATAACTAATAAAAAGATTCGACTTTAATAATATCACTGTAAAAATGTCAAATACCTGTAATTTGATTGGTTGAGCACAGATAAAACGTTTGGCAACAAGGTGCATAAAGAAGGGGTGTAAATTCATGTGATGACTGCTCAAGAATACCGTTTTTCGAAGTAGGAGAGATTTTAAAGAAAATCTGACTAGAGAGAATTCATCTCATCTCACGAGTTTTTGGGAATCGAGGGCCATAATAGTGTAGGAGATTTTTAAATAATTGTATTATTTACTTACATAATATACATGGTGGTCCAACGAAAACTTAACATCTCAATTTTCCGATTTTAAAGTGAAAATGTGGAAAATCGCTCGGACCCGTCACTCCCCTTAACTTCAACCCCTTAATGAATATAGGATCAGGGGTGTTGCGATACCTCATTTTGAAGATCTTATCGAGTATTATCTAAAATTTAGCTTAAAAATGTCCATCGATGACTAAATTACGGTATCCGCCAAAATAAACAGTACCCAAGTAGCAATTTTGAAATATAAATATGTTATAAATAATATATTAAATAATGTATTTATAATTTATAAACTATATATAAAACATATAAAAGGTAACCACTTTCAGTATATTTATAACTTATTTTTAAAATATTTTAAAGATATAAATCAAATATAATTAATATAGTAAAAAACTTATTTATAATTTATAAAATATATAGTAAATAATTTTTATAGTCAAAAATCTTTTTGCAAATATTGTATTTATATGTTATAAGATATATGTAAAACACATTACAAGTTAATATTTATGATGTATTTATGTGTTATAAAAATGTCTTATATATTTTATATATTTGTTAAAAGTTACTGTTTTAAGTAAAATTATAACTTATTTATAGGATATTTTAATTATTAAAAACATTTGGTTTTTAATTATTTATTTTTTAAACAATTACAAAAAAATGGCTTTTCTCCATAGTAGAACAGCTTTCTGCTTGGGCTGAAGATGAATCTCTCTCTATAGGCTTCAGCTGGCGTTTTCGTTTTCCGGATACCGACAATGGAAAGGTATCATAACTATTTGCATATAAATTTCAATGGTATGTTGAAGTCTACAAAAAGTAAAACATATATTTTTGTAGAAAAATCACTACAGTAACAATTTACTTATAGAACTAATCTTTTTTTCTATCTAAATAAAATAGGTATACTTAAAATGAAAACTTGGAAAAATATTAATATTTAACCTAATACCTAATTAACCTCTATAGAAAAACAACTAATAACAATATAATTTTCACTACATATACGTATATTCTTTGAGGCTAGATAATTAATATATTACCTTTAATAAAAAGCTATAAAATTTGTTCAAAACATTCAACAGGTGTATAGATTATAGGCACGCTTCATTCTAATACAATATTACTATTACACTTACCGATTTTATTGAAGTATTCGCCATCACGACAGAACGTTTTTCTCACAACACAATTCAACTTTTCAACAATTTAACCCAACCGGCAAACAGTTAGTAACAAACAAAACAACGATACAAAATACAAACGGCAAAGCAAAATGCTAAATGAAATGCTGCCAACAATGGTGGATATCGAGGCCAAAACGAGGAGGATGAAAGCGTTCGCGCGACTTCGTACATCATATCGGTTGAACGAAATATGCGACCAATACCGGAGCGGGAGAGCACTGACGTAAAATAAATTTATGAAATACGATACCGACTTACGTTATTCAAGTGTATGAAGATAAATAAGAGAGAAACAAATTTGGGTATGTCCAATTATTATGCAAAAGGGATAAAAATGTGGGAAAGCATTCCATTTGTCGGAATATGGCGCGAAAATATATTTTATTTAAATTTCTATTCAAAATAAAAAAAAAGAAATAAATTCTTTTGAAGAATTGAAAAAAAAATAAAGTTTATTCTCAATAAATTTTGTTATTATGAGCATTTTCCTCCAAATTTCCCAAAAACTAAAACTAAGTCCAACGATGTAAACATATTAGATTTCCGCTCGTTATATATAAATATGTTATACATGTTATTTAAAAAATATATTTAATATGAAATGTACATATATTTTAAAGGGAAAGAATATACATATATTAAATATATAACATATATAATGAATAAAGTCATGAAATTGTTATGCAAATATGCTATATGTAAATATGTAAATATACTATATTTACTAAATTTATATAATTAAAGTATAAAAAATATATTTTAAATAAAATTTAAATATGTTTTGAAGGAGAAAACCACATATGTATTTAATATATAAAAAACATATTAAATATATTCCTAGAGTATACATATTGTTATGTTTGTCTGTGTATGTATGATTTATGATTTATGTTATAATGAAACTGATTTTACATGAATAATTGATTTATGTTACAGACACTAACATAACCTTTTATATACTAAAACAAATAAAAAA